>JAVXUM010185897.1:0-10907 GCA_035590655.1 Pouteria glomerata
CAACTATTGAATTTGCTCAATGACCAGGATTATTTTTATTTTTCTCTCTACTTTGATTGAAACATATTCTTTCATTCTTTCCATATTTTTTTGAATACTTTTTATATAATAGTTTTTAAATTAATATTTTAAAACATATAATAATATTTGTAATAAATAATAAAATTTTATACTTTTATTAAGCAATGGATGGATACGTTAGTCTCTTTTAATTAGTAAGTTTTATTTTTATAGGTTATTTTTATAGTTTTTTATATAAGTTTGTTTTATAAATTTGAGTTATTTACACGCCAAATTATATTTCTGTATCTTTAGACATGGGCATTTACTAGCATATATATATATATATATAACTAGGAATAGCATGTGCCCACGATACTCTTAATAAAATTAGTATTAAATTTTTTACATAATTGAAACTTTAAACAAAAAGTTTAAATTGAAAAAATTATAATAATTGACCGCCTCACAAATGTGCAATTAAACTCAACCTCCCAAGTATAAGGGTGTGCAGTATAATTTTACCCGGTGAGTCTAAGATATTGTCTACAGGGAACCTAATATGATAGTTTCTGGATTTAAGAAGATGAAAATAATTTGCTACCCGATGTTCAATTAATAAGATTCAAGAGTTTGTGATTTGTTTGGGTTCAAATTTTAATTGGGTTCAAATTTAATTCTTTTATTTCAAATGTGTCAAAAGAAGTTACTAAACTAAAAAGTATCACCAGTGATTACAGATAATATAGTTAAGGATTTTTGTTTTTGAATGTTTTTAAAATAAAGAAAATCAAATTTGAAATTTGTAAATCTTTACATACACGTTTTCACATAACATGCACACATCTACTCACAACACAATGTTCCTAACAATCCATCATTCCTTGATTTGTTAAATCAAAATGAAGGAGTTTAGCCTGGCATTGATTGAACGCAAACACAATATGTAAAAACATCAAACAATAGTAGAAAAATTTGTTAAATCAAATAAGAAACAAAAAGTACTGTGCTTCGAAGTAAAACGATGAAAAAATCTACAAACGATGAAGCAGGAATGTGATACCCTCACATTTTATATGAATGAGAATCATGAATTATTTTCTTGAGGAAATGAGAGTATGGACTGATGTAATTAAAGCTTACGTTCTTCAATTATTCTAAGTGTTGGGAAGCTAGCATGAATGGGCTTGCTTGTGCATGGTTGAAGTAAATGAGAGTGATAAGAGGTAAAGTCCACAAGGGTGGCCGGCTACATGATGTATAATAGAGGAGGTGTGCTTAACTCAAGGTGTGTAGGAGAATTGGATAGAAAGAAAGTAAATGAATCAGCTATGCAAGGCTTGGCACCAATTTTGACTAGTAAACTTAATTTTGACTAAGTAAACTTGAGTTGCTTGACTTGTTGACTCCATGTAAGCATATATATATATATGAAAGAAAGAGTGAGATGGTGGAAGAAGACATGGCCAGGCAAATGCTTTGGTCTTCCCATTTTGTTTGTAATGAAGGCAAGTCAAGAGCATTAAAACTTGGTGGGCCCCTCTAGTTAATGTTAGAAGACTTATATACTTAGATATATATATATATATATTAGAGAAATGTGTGGTGAGGGAGGCTTGGCCGGCCATGTGTGTGTGTGTGTATATAGATATATATATGTATTTTGGTTGGTGGAAATAATTAAATGCAAGACCAAGCCTAAGAGAGAGAGAATAACCAACTTGGAGAAGAAGCTAACCAGTCATTAAAGAGAATTAAGAGAAAAGAGAAAAGCAAAAACAAAGGAAGAAAGAAGGAGAAGAATCAAGAAGAGAAGTAGAGGAAGAACTAAGAGGAAAAAAGAATTCAAGAGAGGAGATAGAAGCTCTTAAAGCCTTGTCAAGTTTGGAGTTAGTTTGAAGAAGGTGACTCTATCTTGAAGTTTTTGAAGAACTTGGACCTAAGCTTGAGGTAGGGAAATTCTAACTCTCATAATATGAATTTAAGACTCTCTTCTTCTCCTTTGAATTCTCTCAGAAGTGAGAAATAGCGTAGGGAACAAATCAACCTTTTGGAACCTAGTAAGGGGTAGAGTTGATGATTTAGTGTGTTTTGCATGATAGTGAGTAAAGGGAGGAGAGAGAAAAAAACTATGAGAACTCTAGGTTAGAAAGAACTTGGAAGAGGGAAAAATGGGTGTATGATGGTAATTAGTACATAAAAATGAATAAGAATAAAGGCTGGAGGTAAAAATCAGAAAATGGCCAAAACCCAGAAAATCTGCATCACCCTCGGCGGGCCCCCGCCTGATTGAGGCAGGGGCGCCCGAGCCACTGTTCACAGATATTCCCCTCTCTGGGGGCGCCCGCCTGATTTAAGCTGGGGCACCCGACCCCCTTTGCTGACCCCCAACTTCATTTTGTACCCTATTTTATGAATACCTAATTCACTCTTATCATATTAAACATTGAAAATGAACTTCCCCCTCTCTTCATTTCATATATGTCATCTTTTGAATATAGCATGTCACATATGACTTGATTTGATGCATGGAATTTGGTTAAGGTAATGATACTTGTGAAAACACTTGAATTACCTTGATTGTGACCAAATGAATGATACTTGAGTTGAGATGAGAATGTTCATAGAACAACCTGTGTTGTTAACATAAAATCACAAAGCAGATTGTGTGGATGTGAACCCAACACCTAATGGAAGATAAAAAAATGAAATGATTGATTGTGTGCCGGGGGTTATGAGGTATGAAAAATAAGAATCTGGCGAGTTACCCTCGGGTCGAAAATCCTGGAACCTGCGCAGGGTTTGGTAGTTCATACCAGTAGGTTAGTAGCCTACGAAATGAGGGTAGTGTATTAGTTTATGCATACACACGGGCGTAGCGTCGCCCTAGATTACCACCCTAAAGAACGCCGGGGGTGTGGCGTCGCCCGAAACAAGTACGCCGGATTGGTACCCAATCCCTGATGATTGTATGAAAGTAATGTGTGATGTATGGACAAGATGAACAAGATAATGGCTTAAACATTGTTAATGCAGGTATCTTAACCTTGAAATGACTTATGAGACTTACTTAGAAATTGAACCATGTGATATTAGCTATCATGTTGTGAATGTTGGTATATTGTTACTTTGTCATATCATGATCATTGTATGCATCATATTTATATTATGGGAGTATCGTGGGCACACGCCGTCCATGCTCACGTCCCTACAGATGTTCATGCTGGACTCACTCAGGATGAGTAGGAGCGACTTGAAAGAAAAAGGGAGGGGATGTCCATGCCAAGACAAAGATGGAATTAGTTTTGCATATTGTAAATGTATTTTGAGGTAGCAGTGGAAAGTATATATTATTCTTTTGATCTTGGGTTTGTAATGGCCATAAGGCCAAAACCTGCACAAATTTATACAATTTCAAAATAGTGGAATTGTCATATGTTCATATGGATCGGTGTGGATGGCCTTGGACTAGTTGTATGTTTAGTTTACAAAAACCACTGCATAGTTGTTTGGCAGCTAATATATTTGCACAGGTTACTCTATTAGGTACATATTTTGATAAAATTTAGGCCGTTATATAGCAGAAGAAGTTGTGATGGGTCTGTTGCATGACCAATGTACTTGCTCTAATATGGTGACAAGGTTTTCATGTTATGTGTGATTTACACTCATTCCCTGGGTCTCTGGACCCAGGGTGTGACAGGATGGTATCAGAGCTTAGGTTAGACTACCTAGGGACATGGGAACTCTTCCACTTCATATTACATGAATACGTGACATTGAGGCAATGTGTTTTCTTGTTTCTCATATTTAGCAATATGTATATCGTTATTGATCTATCGTGCATTCTTTATGTTTAACTAGAATGCCCCCATGACAAGAGCCGAGAGGTAGAGGTCGAGGTCCAGGCCAAGGGCGAGGCCATGGAAGGGGCAGGGGAGCAGTGGATGCCCCAGTGTAAGGGCCTAATGTCAGCGCCTCCATCCCGCTAGAACAGGAGGGGGAGCATAGTGCAGTGGCTGAAATGCCACCAATGCCCCAAGGTGGAGTGGCGCCAGCTGTAGCACCAACAGTCCCTCAACCTGCTGCAGCTGACACCGAGGTATTTTTACAACAACTGGCTGCTACAATGGCCACAATGGCGAGGGGAGCAGGGGCAGCACCCCAACCGCAAGTTCAAGCAGGTGCTAACAAAAGCAACCTGGAGCAATTTAGGAGGATAAAACCTCCTAGCTATGACAGTATGGCAGAAACTGAGGTGCCGGAGCATTTCCTGGACGAATGCCAAAAGATTTTGGAAGCCCTGGAGATTGTTGAACTTGCCACTTGTATCACTTTAACTGCCTTTCAATTGGTGGGGTGAGTCTCGACCTGGTGGAAGAGCATAGAAGAGGCTCGAGGACATATGGGGCTGTCATGGGAGCAATTCAAGGAAAAGTTTCGTGATCACTTCTTCCCCCAATCATTGCGGGATGCGAAGCGGGAAGAATTTACCAGCCTCATCCAAAGGAATATGACGGTGCTGGAGTACAAATGACAATTCACGGATCTTTCCAAATGCGCACCGGAGCTCATCTCTACCAACCGGTTGAAGTGCTATAAATTTGAATGGGGTTTGAAGCCAACCCTTCGTAACAAAATGGTAATGTTCCGAATCAATGATTATGAGGAGTTAATGGATCGAGCCATGGCGGTGGAGCGGGATTTATTGGAGACTAGAACAATGATGGAAGGCTGCCGTGGTAGGGGTAAAAGAGAGCAGCCAGAAGGAGAAGGTAGAAAATGGCAGAAGGGGGTACATCTACTTCCCAGGGGCAGCCAACCCAACCAACCAGCATAACCCCCAGACTGCCCAAGAGAACGGAGATGGGACCGCCCATTTGCTACAATTGCAGATAGCCCAGACATGTGAAGGCTGAATGCCCACAAGTGCACGTAATGGCTGAAGCCACAAGCCGACTGGGAGGCGAGACTCTAGTGGAGAACTGGGTATACTACCGGTGTGGGCAGGCAGGGCATATTCAGAGGTTTTATCCTCAGCTGCAAGGAGGTGCCAGAGGGAGAATGGGGCCAGGAGGCCAAAGTTTGCAGAGCAACCGTGCCTCAGTATCTCAGTAACAAACACAGCAACAGGGTCCTTCAATAGGGACATCTCAGAGTAGAGTATCTCCACTACCGAGAGGAGCTCTGTCAAGTCAGAGAGGTGGCAGACCACCCACCAATCAAGTGCAAGGGAGGGTGTTTGCCATAACCCAGCAGGAGGCATCGGCGGAGCCATTAATTACTCAATGTATTTTTTGAGTATATTCTTCCTATGCTGTGGTCTTGTTGGACACGGGGGCTTCACATTCATTTGTTTCTGCTAAGTGTGTGTTTGCATTGGGCTTAGAAGTTAGCCCTATGGAGTTGTTATTATTTGTGGAAACCTCAACTGTCGGATTTTCTTCCTTGACATCCATGGTAAAGGAGTGTGAGCTTTGAGTGGAAGACACGTTTGATAAGAAGGAAGTGGTTGTCCCCACATATCTAATTGTATTGGAGATGTGAGAATTTGATGTAATCTTGGGAATTGATTGGCTTGAGACTTATCAAGCCACTATTGACTGCCCCAGTCGAAGGGTGACCTTATTTACTCCCGAAGGCATATCCATTCATTTTCTGGTAGATTGGTGTACATTGCCTGAATTACCTTTGTGGAGAAGTTATAGAAAGACAGATTTGTACACTTTATTTGCCAGTTTGGTATTGGAAGATGGGGGTAAAAAACAGAAGGCTCACTTACCCAAGGTAGTCAATGAGTTTCCCGACGTGTTCCCAAAAGAATTGCCAAGGTTGCCACCGAAACGGGAAGTGGAGTTTAGTATTGACCTGATACCGGGCACGGAACCCATTTCTGTTCCTTCATATCGGTTGGCACCGGCAAAATTGTAAGAGCTGAGAAGTCAGCTAGAAGAGTTGAGGGCCAAGGGCTTTGTGAGGCTGACCACCTCTCCCTGGGGTGCACCGGCGTTGTTTGCGGCCAAGAAAGATGGGACACTCTGGATGTGCATCGACTACCGGAAGCTGAATCGGGTCACCATCAAGAACAAATACCCGTTACCGAGAATTGATGACCTATTTGATCAATTGAAGGGATTTTCCATGTTCTCAAAAATCAATCTTCGGTCGGGTTACCACCAAGTGAGGATCCGAGAGGAAGATATCTCCAAGATGGTGTTTAGGACTCGGTATGGCCACTACGAGTTCCTAATGATGCTATTTGGACTGACTAATGCACCTACAGTCTTTATGGATTTAATGAATCGGGTCTTTAGAGAATTCTTGGATAAGTTTGCGGTGGTTTTTATAGATGATGTTTTGATATACTCCAAGTCTGAGGAGAAGCACGAGCAACACCTGAGGTTAGTACTCCAAAGGTTGATAGACCATCAGTTGTATGCCAAACTTAGTAAATCTGACTTCTGACTGAAAGAAGTCAACTTTTTTGGGCACGTGGTGTCCAAAGAGGGGGTGGCGGTTGATCCTTCTAAGATTGAAGTAGTTGTGGAATGGTCTCAGCCAAGAACGGTATTTGAAATACTAAGCTTCTTCGGGTTGGCGGGCTACTATCGCAGGTTCGTGCTTGACTTTTCACGGCTGGCAACTCTATTAACTCGACTCACAAGGTAAGGGGTAAAATTCGAGTGGAACGAAGCCTGTGAAGGGGCGTTCCAAGAAATCAAACGAAGGCTGACCACCGCCCCAGTGTTCATTATCCCAGAGAGAGGAATGGGGTACTCTGTCTATTGTGATGCCTCGCGGGAAGGACTAGGGTGTGTCTTGATACAGAATGGAAGGGTGGTGGCCTACGATTCGAGACAATTAAAGAGTTATAAAAGCAACTACCCCGTACATGATTTGGAATTGGCAGCCGTTATTTTTGCATTAAAGACTTGGAGGCATTACCTTTATGGTGAGAGATTCGAGGTCTTTTCTAATCACAAGAGTCTCAAATATATTTTTACTCAGAAAGACTTGAATCTGAAGCAACGCCGGTGGATGGAGTATGTGGAAGACTATGATTTTGATCTTCATTACCATCCCGGCAAAGCTAATGTGGTGGCAGATGCCTTAAGTCGGAAGACACGGAGTGTAGTGGCCACCATAGCATTGAAGGAGTGGGAAATGCTAGGGACACTCAACGAATTTGCATTAGTTTTGGAGGATGAGGCGGAGAAATGTATGCTGTTCACTTCAGTGACTTATCCAGCCCTAGCGAATAAAGTAATTGAAGCCCAACAAGCTGATCAAGAGGCAAAGAAGATTTGTCAAAAGATAAAAGGGCTGACAGATTTGCCTGGCTGGACACTAGAGGAGACAGTGATAAAATATCAAGGAAGACTCTTTGTGCCCTCAGCCATGAGAGAGGGCGTTATGAAAAAATTTCATCAGTCGAGGCTAACAGTGCATCCCAGGGGCACAAAGATGTATCACGATTTGAAACGGCAATTCTACTGGGCTGGGATGAAACGAGATATGGCAGAGTTCGTGGGGAGGTGCCTAACTTATCAACAGGTAAAGGTAGAACATCAACGGCCAGCTGGCTTATTACAACTTTTGCCTATATCCGAATAAAAATGGGAGCACGTAACCATGGACTTCGTCACGGGGTTGCCGAGGACGAGGAGGAGTTGTGATGCTATTTGGGTGGTGGTGGATAGGTTAACCAAATCAACCCATTTCTTGGCCATGAAGACAACGGACTCGATGGATTCTCTAGCCCGGTTATATATCCGTGAGATTGTAAAGTTACACGGAACGCCAGTTTCTATCGTCTCTTACCGCAATCCCAGATTCATTTCCCGTTTCTAGCAAAGTTGTCAAGTGGCGATGGGGACGGAATTATGCTTCAGCACAGCCTTTCATCCCCAAACCGATGGCTAGTCGAAAAGGACTATTCAGGTATTAGAAGATATGCTCCGAGCTTGTGTCCTGGATTTTAAAAAGAGTTAAGAATAACATTTGCCACTGGTGGAGTTTGCTTATAATAACGGTTTTCAATCTAGCATCGGCATGACACCCTTTGAAGCTTTATATGGAAGACCTTGCCGTTCCCCAGTGTGTTGGACACAAGTTAGAAAAGCAACTATGATTGGACCTGAGATAGTCCGGGAGACGAATGAGAAGGTAAAACTTATCAGACAACGGTTGGAGACGGCCAAGAGTGGACAAAAAAGCTATGCGGACCGACGGAGGTGGCCACTAGAGTTTCAAGTGGGGGACCACGAATTTTTAAAGGTTTCACCCTGAAAGGGCAATTCCGCTTTGGCAAGTGAGGAAAGTTGTCCCCCCGTTTCATCGGTTCATTTGAAGTCCTAGCAAGGGTGGGTGAGGTAGCTTACCGCTTAACCTTACCACCATAACTCTCCAGTGTGCACGAAGTGTTCCATGTTTCTATGCTACGAAGATATGTGTCGGACCCCTCTTATGTATTGGATTAGGCGGAGTTAAAAGTTGACTCAGACGCCAACTATGAAGTGAGACTAGTCCAAATCCTAGATACTTGAGACCAAGTGTTGCGAGATAAGACCATTCCATTGGTTCGAGTATTATGGAAGCACCACAACATCGAGAAGTCAACTTGGGAGTGCGAGGCGGACATACGAGAACGATTCCCTTCCTTGTTCTCTTAGATGTCGTTGTAAAGAGTTTTATTTTTTTTTTTCGTGTGTTGTAAAAATTTCAAGGACGAAATTTTTGTAAGGATGGAAGAATGTGATACCCTCACATTTTATATGAATGAGAATCATGAATTATTTGCTTGAGGAAATGAGAGTATGGATTGGTGTAATTAAAGCTTATGTTCTTCGATTGTTCTAAGTGTTGGGAAGCTAGCATGAATGGGCTTGCTTGTGCATGGTTGAAGTAAATGAGAGTGATAAGAGGTAAAGTCCACAAGGGTGGCCGGCTACATGATTTATAATAGAGGAGTTATGCTTAACTTAAGGTGTGTAGGAGAATTGGATGGAAAGAAAGTGAAGGAACCGGCCATGCAAGGCTTGGCACCAACTTTAACTAGCAAACTTAATTTTGACTAAGTAAACTTGAGTTGCTTGACTTGTTGACTCTATGTAAGCATATATATATCTGAAGGAGAGAGTGAGATGGTGGAAGAAGATATGGCCGGGCAAATGCTTTGGTCTTCCCATTTTGTTTGTAATAAAGGCAAGTCAAGAGCATTAAAACTTGGTGGGCCCCTCTACTTAATGTTGGAAGACTTATATACTTAGATATATATATCTATATATTAGAGGAATGTGTGGTGAAGGAGGCTTGGCCGGCCCTGTGTGTGTGTGTATATAGATATATATATGTATTTTGGTTGGTGGAAATAATTAAATGCAAAACCAAGCCTAGGAGAGAGAGAGGAACCAACTTGGAGAAGAAGCTAACCGGCCATTAAAGAGAATTGAGAGAAAAGAGAAAAACAAAAACAAAGGAAAAAAGAATGAGAAGAATTAAGAAGAGAATTAGAGAAAGAACTAAGAGGAAAGAATAATTCAAGAGAGGAGATAGAAGCTCTTGAAGCTTTGTCAATTTTGGAGCTAGTTTGAAGAAGGTGAATCCATCTTGAAGTTCTTGAAAAACTTGGACCTAAGCTTGAGGTAGGGAAATTCTAACTCTCATAATATGAATTTGAGGCTCTCTTTTTCTCCTTTGAATTCTCTCAGAAGTGCGAAATAGCAAAGGAAACCATGAACCCTTGTAGGGAACAAATCAACTTTTTGGAACCTAGTGAGGGGTAGAGTTGATGATTTAGTGTGTTTTGCATAATAATGAGTAAAGAGAAGAGATGGAAGAAAACTTTGAGAACTCTAGGTTAGAAGGAACTTGGAAGAGGGAAAAAAATGGGTGTATGATGTTAATTAGTACATAAAAATGAATAAGAGTAGGGGACAGAGGTAAAAACCAGAAAATGGCCAAAACCCAGAAAATCTGCATCACTCTCTGCGAGCGCCCACCTGATTAAAGCAGGGGCGCCTGAGGTACTGTTCACTCGAATACCACCCTCGGCGGGAGCCCGCCTGATTGAGGCAGGGGCGCCCGAGTCACTATTCACAGAAATTCCCTTCTCTGGGGGCGCCTGTCTGATTTAGGCTGGGGCACCTGACGCCCTTTGCTAACCCCCAACTTCATGTTGTACCCTATTTTATGAATTCCCACTTTACCCTTATCATGTTAAACATTAAAAATGAACCTCCCCCTCTCTTCATTTCATATATGTCATCTTTTAAATATAGCATGTCACATATGACTTGATTTGATGCATGGAATTTAGTTGAGGTAATGATGCTTGTGAAAACACTTGAATTACCTTGATTGTGGCCAAATGAATTATACTTGAGTTGAGATAAGAGTGTTCATAGAATGACCTGTGTTGTTAACATGAAATCACAAAGCGGATTGTGTGGATGTGAACTCAACACCTAATGGACAAACCTAATGGAAGATAAGAAAACGAAATAATTAGTTGTGTGCCAAGGGTTGTGGGGTACGGAAAATAAGAATGTGGCGAGTTACCCTCAGGTTGAAAATCCCAAAATCTGCGCAGGGTTTGGTGGTTCATACTAGTAGGTTAGTATTCTACGCAATGAGGGCAGTGTATTAGCTTATGCATACACACGGGCGTAGCGTCACCCTGGATTGCCACCCTAAAGAATGCCGGGGGCGTGGCATCGCCCGGAACAAGTACGCCGGGGGCGTGGCATCGCCCGGAACAAGTACGCCGGATTGGTACCCAATCCCCGATGATTGTATGAAAGTAATGTGTAATGTATGCACAAGATGAATAAGATAATGGCTTAAACATTGTTAATGCAGGTATCTTGACCTTCAAATGACTTATGAGACTTGCTTAGAAATTGAAC
>JAVXUM010185906.1:0-10907 GCA_035590655.1 Pouteria glomerata
AATTTTATTTACATTAATTTCTTTTATTTAAATAAAATATCTAATTTTATTAAAAATATAAATTTAATTGAATTGAGTAAAATATTTTTAAAATTTATTATATTATTTCAAAATTAATTAAATATATTTAAATTCATTAATTTAATGTTATAAATATTTATTTTTAATAATAATTAGTTTTAATAAACTGTATTATCATAACTTAATTTATTAATAAATTATTATTAGATTTAATACAATTAATATAATTTAATAAAATATTTTAATAAAATAAATAATTTTAATAATAAAAGAAACTGAGAGAAAGAGAAAAAGCTGGGCAAACGAATAAAGTTAAAGAGACATGAGCAATTTTGTCATTTTACAACGTCGTCCAATGCAGTCGATAGAGAAAATTAACGGATGGACTAATGTGTTACAAACATTTGAGAATAAGGAGTCAAAGTGTAAGGTTCAAATGTTGAGAAGGTCTAGGTGTAATTAGCCTAATGTCTAAGGGGTCCAGATGTAATTTACCCTAGATAAAATTATATAAAGATAAAACTCTAAAGATAGATAAATGTCAAAAATCTCTATCTTTATCTTTTCTACATACAAATAAATGTGAAAATTTTTTAATTCTACCTACTGTTTTATTCTATTTAACTTGTCTACTATTTATATTTTAAGAAAACCAGGTTCGTGCAGAAAAAAAAAAAAGATAAAATAAATTAAAATTAATATAATAATTTTAAAAGTATATATAATTTTAAATAAATGATAAATAGCTTATAGAGAATTATAAAAAATTTTATATCCAGAAAAATGTGAAAAATATTTATGTTTATTAAGTGTTTTATCATGTTTAATTTATCTAGAATTTATTTGTTCCAAACGATTAAGTTTATGGAGAGAGATAAAGGTAAAATACTAAATAAAGATAAAATAGAGCCTCTTGCAGAAAACGCAACATGAATTGCGTTTTTAACCCATTTGGACATGCAATCTCACGTTATGTTTTCATTATTAGTACATTCCCATTTAACTTTTTTCCAACCGTACATCCTCAATTATTTCATCAATTAATAGTAAAAAAAAGGATAAACTATAAATTCACCCCTACACTTTACCTTCAATCTCACTTTGGTTCTACTAGTTTTAATTGTGACAGTTAAATTCCCACACTTTCGATCAAGTACCAATGTAGTCCTTTATCTGTTACCCGTTAATTACAATCGTTAGAGTGAGAATAAAACCATCATCTTTTTAAAAAAATTTCTCTCTAACTTTTTTCACTGCTTCATTTTCCAGCTACTTTTTCACTATTGTTCGGCCATTTTTTTTGTCGCCACCGAACCCTATACTCGTCAGCCTCTTTCTTTCTGTCTCAGGTGGTTGAGCTTGATTTTTCGATGAGCTAGCTATTAGGATGTATGCCCTAAAGTCATGTATTGAATGATGAACTAATTTTATTTTAATAAAAAATTATTATTTAGTTTATCTAAAATTTCTTTATTATTTATGGATACATGTATTTCATGTGATAAACGTAATCCTTGATTGATTACTGAATTTGATTCGTGAACATGAAAGTATTTCATACACAAAAGATATGAATTTAAGTATTGATCAATCTAGATTTTTTGCAGTGAGTGATGAGATAGGGACATCTCAACTGAAAGATTATAAAATTTTAGATTTCTATATGATAGAATGATTTATCTCAATCATTACAGTAGTGGAATCTGAATATAAAGTGTTAGTGTAGAAGACACTGAATGGGAAAATAATATGCAACACATTTAAGCTATCCTATCTATATTGATGTATTTCTTGTGTTCACTCTAAGCAATTACTCTAAATCCTGAGATAATGATGGACACTTTTTTATATAATGAGGACTTTAATTCATCAAGAGTGAGACTGATTATCATTAGGCTAACACTTTAATGTCTTGAAAAATCATTGCATGAAATGAGGAAACATACACTATCAAGAAGGAATCCGCATAAAACTAGGAAACATACACTATCAAGAAGGAATCCACAATCTCATTTGAGATAGGATATTATCCACATTAAAAATATTAACTGATCACTAAATCTATATTCGGTCATCTTAATAATATGTTATTTAGATGGTAGCTAACGCAAAATAATTAAAATAATAGTTTTTAAAATATAGAGGGAGGGAGGTACTAATTAGCATTGGATAATTTCTTAATTCTAACTGTCTCAATATCTGGTAAAGGGGTTTAGTTGAAAAACTAAAGAGTGAACAAGGTGTAAAACTAATGATTATCATTAGGCTAACACAAAGCTTTAAAGAAGCTCATAAGGTGATAGATGAAAAAATGGTCATAATTGAAAAGAACAAAACTTGGGAACTTGTGGACTTACTTGAAGGAAAAGAAGTAAATGCTCTCAAAAGGGTTTACAAGACTAAATACAAAGAAGATGGTTCAATGCAAATGAATAAAGCTAGACTCATAACTAAAGGCTACGCACAACAACCTAGTATTGATTTTAACGAAACTTTTACACCTGTTGCTAAAATTGGAACTATATTTATAGTTCTTGCTCTAACCACACAACTGGAGCTCAAAGTTTATCTATTAGATGTAAAATCAGCCTTTCCGAATGGAGATCTAGAATAAGAAGTTTATGTAGAGTAACTGTAAGGCTATCAAGTCAAAGAAAAGCATAATAAAGTATACAGACTAAAGAAAGTACTTTATGGGTTAAAATAAGCACCATGAGCATATAATAGTAGAATTGATAACTATTTTACTCAAATTGGATTCTAAAAGAGACTAAGCAAACTTTTTCTTTGTGTCCTAAAAGAAAGTATGGAAGACTTTCTTATTGTTCGTCTGTATGTTGATGATTTAATCTATATGGGTACAAACATGAGAATAGTCGAAGACTTTGAAAGATAGATGATAAAAGAATTTGAGATGACAGACTTGGGTCTAATGAAATATTTTCTTAGAATTCAAGTGAAGCAGTCTAAGAGAGAAATATTCATTTCTCAACAAAAGTACACAGAAGATTTGCTAAAGAAGTTTCATATGGACAAATGCAAACTTGTGTCCACTTCTTTAGCTCAGAATGAAAAATTTCAACAAGATGATGGTGCAGAAAAAGTTGATCCTAAGACTTACATAAGTCTTATTGGCTCATTAATATATCTTACAAACATAATGCCAGATATTGTACACTCAGTGAGTATGCTGTCAAGATTCATGAATAAACTAAGCAAGCTTAATTGCACTGTAGCAAAGAGAATATTGAGATATCTTCAAGGCATAAAGAAACAAAGAATCCTATACCAGAAAGAGTAAGACTTCAGACCTGTTGGCTACATCGATAGTGATTGGGAAGGATCTCTAGATGATAGAAAAAGCACATTCTGCCTTAGATTAAACATAATCTCATGGAGCTCAAAGAAATAAAAGACAATTGCATTCTCTTCAGCAGAAGCAAAATACATCTCAGTAATAGAAACAGCTTGTGAAGCAATTCGGTTAAGAAGAATCCTCGCTAAACTATAACAAGAAAAACAACAAGCCAAAGTGATCCACTATGATAACATGTTAGTAATAGCGATGACCAAGAATCCAGTGTTTCATAAAAGATCAAAGCACATAAAATTTCTATACCATTTCATAAGAGACTTGGCCAGCAAAAGTGAAATTACATTGGAATTTATTAGAACTAAAGATCAACCAGTTAACATTTTTACAAAAGCTGTTACAATAGAAAAGTTCTGAAAATTTCAAGAAACAGCTAAAAATTTTACAAGAAATCACCCACTTGGATGGAGGGGAAGAAATGTTACACCAGCTTCCACCTAAGTTGGTGGCACACACACAAGCAGGCCTTTATTTTTTGACAAAGAAAAGAACTGGAGCTACACTGAAGAGTCGTACCTAACTATGCTGCTTGACTTTCAATCCAATTCATTAAATGCACTAAAATTTTCTTTGTCTGTAACTTCATATTTTTAGCTATACATAGAGTCAAAGGAGTGATGCTTTGGGTGTGGCTCAGAGAAAGAAGAAAGCGTTTGTAAAATCTTGTAACACAAGATTAAAATCAATCGAAATTGAGAGTGTTTTTATGTTTAATTCCATCATCTCTCCAGCATACTCATGACATGAATAAGACAAATAATCCCCATAGTATATGTATTCACTATACTACCACAGAATGTTTGACAAGATAGAGCAGGAATTTAGTAATTAATTACACTGGCAATGTAATTTAAAAAAGATAAATCTCTCACTTTCATGTAGTTTATATTATAACACATAATTTTTTCTATTAAAAAAACAACCAGTAAATCACGTATTCAAGTGTGAAATATTTTTAAACTGTCTAGAACTTCTCAAAATAAATATATCTATAAGAAATAAAAAATTCAGGTTACAGTGGCCACTAGACTTTCCTCCACTATTTCATGCAATTTCAAGTGATGTTAAAATTAACTACCAAATGAACAAAAATATTGAAAATCAATCTCATCAATTTTTGCATAATCTGTTAGAAGCCTTCCAAAAAATGGAAAAAAAAAAACAATCATTTTGATTCAATCTGCGGAGGACATATTGAAAACAAAAAAGCAAGACTACAATCTATTCAATTTGTACAGGCATCAATGCAATCACATAAATAAAGTTTGAAAGGCCACTGAGTTAACCTCAATATCAATTTTAACTAACATCATCAATCACATTTAACTCAAAGCCTGAGAAATTGGGAAAACCCAACCATACTAACACAAGAATATAATTGGACCAAATTTATCATAAATTTCCTAAGAACGGCATCTTTTTCTTAAATTTTATAGCAACACTACTACTCATGTAAGACCCAGTGTTTTAAATTGGGATTTTTATGTATTATTATGGATAAATAAAATATTTTTATTTAGCTTAAGTGGTTTATTGTATTTTTACTGCGCTAGGTTTGGCCCGAGGTGATATTGGTTTGGACAAACTGGGCCAATGGCCCAATTATTTGATCCTTCTCTTTTTCTTTTCCTCTTTCTCTTTTTTTTTTTTTTCTCTCCTTGGTTCGACCGACACACAGAGAAACAAATAAGAAAGGGAGAATAGAAAGAAGAGAAAGAGAGGAGAGGGAAATAGAGGAGAGAGAGAGATTTAGAGCCAGAGGTTGGTCGATCTGGGAAGATTTCGACGCGGTGATCGTCGTGGTGCGGTCTGTTTCACGAGATCTGAAACGAGGTGGAAAAAATCAAAGTTTAAAGTTTGGAGAGCAAAACAGTTTCTTCCATTGTTTTTCAATTTTCTTCGGATTCGGCGTAGGTGGGACTTATATTCGTGTTCTAGATGTCGCAGGGATCATTTTGATATATTTATATGTATTTTTTGGTAATATGTGTAGATTTGTATATATATGTATATATATGTAGTTGTGTGTATATATGCATATATCTTGCTTAGAGTTGGTATGTAATGGACCCAAAATTTGAAATGAGAGATATGGATATCGTGGTAATGATTTGGTGACCCATAGTTAAGTTTTATTGATAAATTTTGGAATCGAGTTGGTGAATTTTGGCCGAGATTGGCCTGGGGAAGACGATGAACAGTGAGTATAACACAGGGGGTCGAGACTGCATGCTCCCTGCACCCAGCCTACGACCCCTACTGCCAAAAAGAAATTCTGGGCAAGCCGAGGGGGCGCGCTTCCTACGCCCAGCCTGCGAGCCCCTTGGGTTTTGTTTATGTAGATCCTTTTTGGTTCATGTTATTGGGTTTGTTCCCACATACATATAGAACATGATGATATGAGTATTTGGTAAATTATGGGAGTTTTTATTTGTGCTTGAGTATAGCATATTATGAATCAATTTGAGATATTTTAATTTCATGATTAGGCATATCATGTGCATTGGGATTGGGGCGGTTTCATCCAATGGAAGTGATGTGCATGGATTGGCTAAGAGTGCTATATGTTTATGTGGTGTGCTGAGGCACGTGTTATATATTTAAATTTTGATAAAATTGAGAAAATAAGATTTTGATAACACCGGATGATCCCTAGTCAATATATGAATGAGTAGAGTTTAGTCATGTGGAGTTAAGACGTTAATTTGGAATATAGACTTTGAGATTTCTCCAGAATGCAACCGAATACCTACTTGGGATAAGCAGATGCCTGCCTGGGATAGGCAGATGTTTAATTAAAGGTGTAACTCGGTTCTTTAGAGGAAAGATCAGGGGGTGTAACTCGGAGCCCCTGAGTATGACACCTGTGGAGGTGTAACTCGGTTCCCCACATGGATATGAAATATATATGAATGCGTTTGTCGTGAGTACTGAAAATGGTGTGGTTGGTGACCCCGCGTGCATCGCTAAGTGTCACCAATCTCAGGATAAGGTTAGGGGTAGATGGAAGAATTAAGATACATGGTCATTGCATTTCATTTCAATACACGGCAGGAGATATGCATGTTTATATTATGTTGTTATGGATATAATTGTGAACATGTTTATGTGTTATATATATTCACTCGTGCACACTTGCATTGTCCTACCTACTGAGCTAGTTAGCTCATCCCATCCATATTTTAGGTGATACAAGGAGACAGGAAAGTGGTCACCTAGAGTTGAGTTGACCATTGGACTGACCTTGAGAGTCTATTATATCTTATAGAATTATTGCATCTTATTTGTGTGGCCCGAGTTATAGGTCCCAATACTTATGAAATTTAAAATTTATGGTGATGTATTATATTGTTTTTATTTAATATGAGAATGAGAGATGATTGTTAATTGCTTTGATTGCTATTATTAGATCATGACTTAACCTTGGCATGTGCTTTTATTTATTTTTATTTGTTCCTATATTCCCATGCCATCCATCCTGGACAATTATGTTGGGGCGTGACAATGTGGTATCAGAGCTCTAGGTTGTGATTGTTTGGGTCTTGGGTAGTATGGCCTTGATGTTACCTTTACGATAAATTAATTATTAAGTTTTATTGATAATGTTGGAGCTAATGGTGATGGTATTTTTGTGGAATGTCTGGACGTGGACGTGGAAGGAGTGAAATGTAGAGGGGTCAGACCAGTGGTCAGGATCCCATAGAGGAAGGACAAGAAGGGTACCATGAAATACCATTAGCAGACGGTGGGGTCCACAACTGACATATGAGCAGATGATGCAGTTTATGCCGGCTTAGTGGGCCCAAATACGAGGATTAGGTATATTAGTTGCGGCACCTGCTCTTATTCAAGCAGCTACTCCTGCACTGAGTCATACACTGATAATGCGGATTATCAGTTAGTTTAAGAAGCATAATCTGCCTAAATTTAGTGGTGAAGGTGAACCAACGGAGGCGGAGCGATGGCTAGAAGAAATTGTGAGATAATGGAGACCTTGGGAGTAGAAGGAGATAAAGTAAGAATCAAGGTGGCAGCACGCCAGTTCCAAGGTAGTGTTGTTCATTGGTGGAGATTGTATCGAGGAACAGTGGATGTTCGTGCTTTGACATGGGAAAAGTTTAAAACGGCGTTTCTCAAGAAATTTTTCCCCTTGGTGATGAGGGAAATGAAAATCCAAGAATTTCTAGCATTGCAGTAAGGGAACATAACGGTTCAATAATATGAGCGGTGTTTGTAGAATTATCACGGTTTGCCCTACAGTACTTGTCGGATGATAATGCTAAAGTGTAGAAGTTTGAATGAGGATTGAATATAAATATCAGGAGACAGATTATTGGGACAAGACTTCCTACTTATTCTGGAGTAGTAGCGGCAGCTTTCAAGGTAGAGAAAGATGCCATTGATTTTCAATCCAGAGTTGGGACAGGTCAAAAGCAAGGACAAGTCCAAGAGTATGGTTCTGGGTTAGGTGCAAAGCAAAGGAAATGAAAGAAGAAAACAGGGACCACCAGGATGAGGTTCCAAAAGCAGCAAGAATTTCGTACCAGAAGAGTAGTTCTGGTTCGGGTTCAGGTTTAAGATCGTCTGGTGGCCAGGAACGACAACAGTTTCAGTCTCTGCAGAGAAGGGGATTCCAAGATCAATTCAGACAGAGATTATGTTACAGATGTCAGTAGCCAGGGCATATACAAGCAAATTGCCCATTTATGGAGATGTCACAAGGGAATGTTGAGCCGGGCATTCAACAGATTGGTTCATATCAAACACAACAATTTTCTATGATTCCTACACTATCGATGCAACAACCAGTACCATAGATTCAACAGTTCCTACAGCCGCATGGTGGTGGCAGTGGTCAAAAAGGTAAAGTTAGGAGAGATGACAGTTCTAATAGTCAACGGACTCAGGGACGTGCCTACGCACTTGCATTGCAAGAGGATGTACCTGACACTTCAGTGATACACAGTACATTTTTTTTGTTTAGCACTTGGGTGCATATTTTGTTTGATACTGGTGCCTCAAATTCTTTCATCTCGTATGAATGTGTAAAGACTTTGGGGTTGATCCAGAGAGGCTTGAAGAGCCAATGTGTGTAGATTCTCCAATGGGTAGTAGTTCATCGGTGAATTGGATTTGTAAGAATTGTGTCCTACAATTAGGGGATGTTCAGTTGTGGATTGATTTAAGAGTTTTGAAGATGAAGGAACTCGATGTAATTTTCGGGATGGTTTGGGTGCCCACTTACCAGGTGACGATGATTGTCATCGTAAGTTAGTGACGGCTTTTATACTAGATGGCACCGTCGTTAAGATTCGGGGTGAGGCTAGAGTAGTATTGCCCTCTCCATTACTTAATACGAGGTGCATGGGAAAATTTTTAGGTTTACTTGCTAGCTTGAGATTAAATGAAAATGACTCTAAACACTTTCTTTCGAGAGTTGTCTATGAGTATGAGGATATATTTCTGAATGAGTTATGGGAGCTACCTCCGCAGAGGGAGATTGAATTTTATGTAGACCTTGTACCGGGGGTGGCACGTATTTTAGTGACACTGTATCGTATGGCACCGGCAAAATTGAAGGAGTTGAAGGTGCAACTAAATGACTTGTATTTTTGAGATTTTATTCGACATAGTGCATTACCGTGGGAGCAACAGCAATTTTTGCGAAGAAGAATGATAAGACCTTGAGATTATGTGTGGATTACCGATTGTTAAATTCGATAACAATTAAGAATAAGTATCCTTTACCCAGGGTAGACGATTTATTTGACTAGTTAAGGGGTTCTGTTTGTTTTTCCAAGATTGACCTTCGGTCGGGATATCATTAGTTGAGGATTCGGGAAGAAAATAATCCCAAGACCGCATTTTGTATTCGGTATGGTCACTTTGAGTTTGTGGTTATGCCATTCGGGTTGACAAATGCTCTTGTGGTATTTATGGATTTGATGAATAGGATTTTTCGGCCATATTTAGATTGGTTCGTGGTAGTGTTCATTGATGATATTTTGATTTATTCTCGCGATGAGCATGAACACGAGCAACATTTGAGGGCGGTATTGCAGACACTTCGGGACCACAAATTATATGCTAAGGCTAGTAAATGTGAATTTTGATTATCTGAGGTGATGTTTTTACGTCATGTGGTTTCTAGTCATGGAATTACAGTGGACCCGTCTAAGGTTTCGGCTGTGTTAGATTGGACATGACCGAGGTCTATTTTTGAATTTCGCAGTTGCTTGGGTTTGGCAGGTTATTACTGCCGCTTTATTCAAGATTTCTCTCGGTTGGCGGGCCCACTGACTCAGTTGACTCAAAAAGGAGTGAAGTTTGAATGGGACAATGTGTGTGAATACACTTTCAATGAATTGAAAAGGAGGTTGACAGAAGCTTCGGTGTTGATAATACCTGAATGTGGAAAGGGATTTCAGTGTATTGTGATGCTTCACGTGAAGGTTTGGGATTTCTGCTGATGCAAAATGATCAAGTAGTGGCGCATGAGTCCAGGCAGTTAAAGCCGCATGAAAAGAATTACCCTACACATGATTTCAAGTTGGCTACAGTGGTCTTTGCTTTGAAGACCTAGCGGCATTATTTGTGTGGTGAAAGATTTAATGTGTATTCAGATCACAAGAGTTTGAAGTACTTGTTCACTCAACGTGATTTGAATATGAGATAAAGGAGGTGGATGGAGTACCTATAAGATTACGATTTTAATCTTCAGTATCATCCAGGGAAAACTAATGTGGTGGCTAATGCTCTGAGTAGGAAATCACAGAATTTGGCTGCGGCAATGATTCATTCTCAATGGCATCTTTTGGAAGACATTGGTGAGTTTAAATTTTAGTGGAAAGAAGACAATGAAGGTGGCGCTACATACTCCAGTGTGAATTGTTTACAAGTGGTGCCTGTGTTGTTGATACGGGTGCTTGAAACAGAGAGACCAGTATTGTCAAAATATAAAATATTATTTATCTTCAGGACAAGAAGCAAAGGGTTGGAGTCTATCCGAATGAGGACATTTGAAACTTAGAGATAAGATTTTTGTGCCCAATGTGGATGAAATTAGAGAAGAGGTACTCTAGGAATTTCATCATTCGAGGTTTGTTGTGCATCCTAGAGGGACCAAGATGTATAAGGATTTGGGATGACAATACTGTTGGAGTAGTATGAAGTGAGATGTAACAAAATTTGTGTCTTGTTGCCTAACTTGTCAGCAGGCAAAGGCCGAGCACCAGAGACCGGTTAGGTTGTTACAGCCATTGCCTGTGGCACAGCGAAAGTGGGACCATATGACCATGGATTTTGTGACAGATCTGCCGAGGACTCGAAGAAGGCATAATACTATCTGAGTAATTGTGAACCGATTAACAAAGTCGGTTTATTTTCTACCTGTGAGGAATAAGGATTCCATGGAGGAGCGGTGTTAGCTCTATATTCAGGAAATTATTCAGTTACATGGCACACCGTTGTCAATTGTGTCTGACCGAGATTCGGTATTCACAGCTCAGTTTTG
>JAVXUM010185931.1:0-10905 GCA_035590655.1 Pouteria glomerata
TAATTCCGTTTTCAAGTACTCTAAGCATTTCAAAACACAACTTTAGCATTTTATAGCATTTCTCAACCACTTAACATTAATACAAGCATAAAAACTGCACTTTAATGCAACATATAGATCGCAGAAATGTTTTACCATTTTCTACCATTTTTAAGCACTTTTATTAGCCAATTCAAGTGGAAATCTTCAAGCATTAATTAAGTATTATGCCTACAATTTTAGGCAAGGTTTCTAAGTTATGTTTAGGGCTTAAAAGTGTCACCAAACTACAGAATTTCTGCCAAAATTTTAGCTTGGCAAGTGGTTACCATATAGTAGAAAATCAAGCCATTAAGGTCTCCAAACTTAACCAAACTTTCAGATTTTGCACCCAAGCAATCTAAACACGATTTCTAGCTCCAATTCACTCAGAAACCAAAAAACCTTCCAGCAACCACTATAAGGAAGAAATTTCACCAATTTACATCACAACAACCCTAGTTTGTCAAGTTTTCTCCTAGCACATAACAAACATCAAGTTTCACTAACTTGCAACAAATTCAAGTGGCTAACCTCAAACATATACTAAAGAGGATGAGGAATCCCCTACCTCTCCTTCTTGGCCGAAACTTAGAGAGCTTCAAGAGAAATGGGAATCAACTCCTTTAGGCTCTAAATTGATGTTATGAACTCCTTTTCCAAACTCCTTTCTTAAGATCACCAACACACCTTCAAGAAAACTCACTTCCTTTTAGTTCATCTTGAAGACTTGAAAAGAGACCAAGCTTATTCCAAGCAAAATGAGAACAACGAGAACTCACCAAAGGTTCAAGAAGCTTTCCTTATTCTCTTCTTCTTCACATCTTCTTCTTCTTTCTTCTTTCTTTCCTCCCTTGGTCGAATGCTTTTGCTCTTCTTTGCTAAGCTCTTAAGTGTTGTTTTAGTAATGTGTTGAATGGTAAAACAAAAGAGCTAAGCACTTATACATACACAATGGTGAGTCACATGGAAGACTTGTCTTCCATTTGCCTTCCTAGCCATTTAGTTCCATTTCAAGTAAATTTCATGAATTCTAGTTACACAAACCAAGCTAGTTTCCCATGAACCAATCACAATCCTCCACATGGTTCTCCTTCAACTAATAATATAGCTATATATATATGCATGCTTAGGTTGGCCGGCCAAATCCCTTCACCACCACAATTCACTTCATATATATATGTATAAGTGCACCAAAGTCTTCCCAAGTTTAATGCCCATGGGCCCACCACCAATAAATGCAATTTTCTACTCCCACAAAAGCCAAATTGAAGAAGAAACAAAAGAGTTGGTCTCCTATTCAAGTTTGTTCAAGACTTCCTTCCCTCTCCCATGATCAAGGCTTAGACAAAAAGCATTGGAGTTGACTTGGTAAAAAACAAAGTTCACAATTCAAATGGCTGGACCAAGCTGGAAGTATACTGGACTAGCTCAGGCGCCCGGCCTAGAAATTCTTGGGCGCACGAGCAGCTCGGGCGCCCGCCGAGGGCTGTTCCTTGGCTGGGCATCTGCAGGTGTTCTCGGGAGCACGAGGAGCTTCTTCTCGGGTGCACGCCGCTTGGGCGCCCGCCTGGGCATAGGCCTGGGCGCCCACTGAGGCCAACTTTCCCCTAGAACCTCCAGAACTCTCACCAAACACTTGCACTAACCAACTCTTAGTCTCAAGACACCATTTCACACCTAAACTCATTCTGATTCAATTTAAATGCCATTTTCATTCATCTCGAGAACTTGGGGTATCACAAATCTCACCAGGATGTTCACTCTCAAATGAAATCACTCATAAATGGTTACTTTCTTAGTTTATGTAGGAGTACAATAACAAATATGTGCAATGAGTCTAAATCAAAAAATGACTAAAAGAATTAAAATATAGAGTGTTACATAGCTTCATGAACGGAATATATTAATGCATAAACAAGAATATTACTATCAATCCCATACAATGGATCAATGCCCTTATAAGTATGTTTCACCTAAAGTCTATTAGGTCTTTACTAGGTTGTAACTTGGCCAGTGGGTATTGGTTAGACAAACAAGGGATAGGGAAATTCAAAGTGCATGTCTAAGGATGATAGTGCAGTATAATTCTCCCCCAAACGTTTCTCCTTTTAACTCCTTAAATGCCAAATATTGAAGCTTTTATTGTTATTTTTTTTTCTCTTTTTGTTCATGGGACTAAAAATAATGAATTTATGAAATATTATGCCCCAAGATTTTTTCTTCTTTTTTTTTTAATTATTTTTTTACTACTACTGGCTCCATCCTTACACACCTTATTACACAATTTGCACTAATATTGCATGACATGCAAAGGTGAAATTACCTATATATCTAAAGCTAATAGGCTAGTAAATGTGGCTTAAAACAGGAAATTGCATGTATTATTATTATTATTATTATTATTATTATTATTATTATTATTATTATTCTCAAAGGTTTCAAAATGGCTCCAAGGGTAATGTAATCAATGAAAAGTTTCAAGTTTTCAAATATAAGAAAGAGGGCCTAATATCACTCTCTAGGTTAATGACACTTGTCAGCGACATCAATCCATACATGTAAATTAACACTAGTTTTTTGTACATTTAATACCACAATAAAATGATGTAGTGAAGCAATTTAAAGAAAAGTAAGATGAAAGAAAATATATAGATCTTTATGTATAAAACCCTAAAAAAACAAAAGCTAAGGCTCAAAAGCTCACAAATGTCGAGTTCTAAGTCTCCACCTCTATCTTGGTATACTTATATAACTAAGTATCATGAAATCTAATCCTTAATACACCTTTATTTTAATGGTTTTAAGTAACAAGTCTTTAGTATATCAAAAAAGTTTATACTCAATTTTAAATTTCATCCCCTATTTCAAAATTGAAAATAAACCATTCATTATTTTCATGACTATTACCACCATTAAACTAGTTTAAAGATACATGCAAGGTCCAGTCATACTAAGTTAAGAAAGCTTTAATTTGCCCAAGATTTATTTATTTTTTTATGCATATCAAATTAATTCATCATGCGAACCCTACCCCCAACTTAAAATTCATATTGTCCTCAATGTGAAAACCATGAAGCATATGTGGGTTCATAGTGTGTAATAGTAAGTATGATGACAAGCATGAAACAATAGCCATAAAAGGATATAAATAAAAACAAAGCACAAAATAAACTAAGCACACACCCTTTTATTGAAATCACTTAAGGCATAACTTAATATACCCCCAACTTAGATTCTACAACACTCCCAACAATAATAATTATGTAAATAGAAATACCAACTGAAAGTGAAAAATGAAATAAAAGAGAGAAAAAAGATATTACCTCAAGAGTTTCATGATTTGAAGAAAAATGAAAGAGCTATACAAGAAAAATGTTAGAATTTTTTTTTAATTTTTTACTTTTTTTAAGGAACAAATTTTGGACTTAGAAGAAAATAAAAATAAAAGATAAAATAAAGAAAGAATGAAGTTAGTACAAAGAGAAAAAATAAAAATAAAAGAAAAAAGAATGAGAAAAGAAAATCTAAACTAACAAGAAACAAGAAAATAAGGAAAGAAAAATCTAATCTACTATGTACAAAATAAACCACGAAAAGGTTATCCAACACCTTCTCTACTCCACGCATCCACAAATGGTTTAAATAATAAGATGTTCTCTTCGGCCTCACAAAGCACTAAAGGTTAACGCACCTCAGATATAAAATGCACTAAGGGATAAAAGGCTAAGTGAGGTTCATAAAACCCCAAATATGGCCAAAGTGTAAGTGCAAGTGTGGACATGGTTGGCTCAATTAGTCTTTCGACACCCAAAAAGTCTATGTAAATTTTTCTTTTGTCTACTACCACACCCTAGTACTGGTTAGTCTTATTGTAGTCACTCATAATCCTCATAGTAAGACTCTTGGATGGGGCTATGTTAAGAGGTGAACTAAAGTCAATCGATTTAATGATGTGCTTTTCCGGCCTTGGAGGTACTGAGAGTGAGTGTGCTCAAAGTGTAGAAATATTAGAGAACACATAGCCTTGTGGAGATCTTTAAACCCCAAATATGGCCCAAAGTTATTTGCACATGCGGACATGGAATGTGGTTATGTGTTTTCTAGTATCGCCTCGACACCTAAGAAGTTGATGTGAATTATCTGTTTGCTCGTTACCATCTCTCTACATGTGTGGTTACTTTTAGTCAAAATATGATCAATTTTATCGATAGGATTCTCAATTGGGGATAGGGCAAAAAGAAAAGTTGTGCACCATTATCACTCTCAAGCCTGTTTATCGAACACTCTAAAGATGATAAAGACAATTCATACTCATCATAGTCTTGTAAGACTAAAGTAGGAACCTAACCATAATTAGAATCATACTTCTACTCAAATGTAAGGGTCTCAACAAGTAGGTCATCATGCGTACTAGCCCCAAGAGAAGGAAATATATAAAAAGTAGTCTCACTGAGTAGTGTAGTAGAATATGATGAAAGTAAAATGACTAGTTCACAAGTTCTCAGAATAAATATCCGGGCTCTCTAAGGTTACTTGGGTTGTCAAGGCGGGATGAGCTTCAAGCTCTGTGGTGGTATTGGTTAGCATGTCCTCAAAACTCTAAACAGATGAAGTGTCGTGTATGTTAGAGTCTAGTGGAAATTAGTCAAAGGACTCATTCCCTTCACTATCCTAACCATTGTCAAAATAGTCATTTCACTCAAAATTTAAGATTTTTGAATTAGGATCTTCTCGTGGAAGTGACAAAAAGGCTCTAGATTCAGCAATTTTATCTTCAGTGAGTGGTCGAACATAAGGACATGTAGTAGGCTCGAACGATGAATCATCTAAAGTAGAGTTAGTATATAAAGTCTCATATGCATTAAAATCTATAATAAAATTAATTTCTTCCCTACATTAAATTTGCTCATAGAGTGACTCAAGAAAATCCCATGTCAACTCTGGAGTAAAATCAAGGAATTCACCTTCAAACAACTCATCTAGAGTTTGGTACATCTCTAAAAATAAACCATAGTAGAAAAATCTAATGATGTGCCATAACTTAATATTAAAATTTGGTTAAGTGTTTAATAAATTTTTAAATCAATCCTAACATTGATAAATTTCTTCACCACAATTTTGAGAAAATTTTCCAAGTTGAAATCGGTGGGTGAAATTTTGAAAACTTAGGAGAAATGTTATAACAAAATTATTTTGTAACTCTTCCCAAATATTAATGGAGCAAGTAGTGGCACAACACCAATCATCGGCCATTCTACATAATAATAATGGAAAAAACTTATACTTAAACGTGTCATCTATGTAACCATTCGTGCAATAGAGATAAATTGACTCAAAATTAGCTATGTGAACTCTAGGATCCTCATGTTCAAGTCTATAAAATTTAAGTAGCATAGAAAAAATTTCTATGCAAAAATCAATTCTGTAAATACTACCTAAATAACCAATGAGTGGGTAGGTGGTATCTGGTGAACTAGAATTATAAGCAAAACAATCCATGCTAATTATATATATATATTTTTAATATTGAACCTAAAATAACTTAAAAACTAAGATTGGTTAATAACCTAAAAACTAAGATTGGCTTCAAAGCAACGGCGCCAAAAACTTGACCACTTCTAG
The DNA here is from genome assembly GCA_035590655.1 of Pouteria glomerata. Lineage (NCBI taxonomy): Eukaryota > Viridiplantae > Streptophyta > Magnoliopsida > Ericales > Sapotaceae > Pouteria > Pouteria glomerata. Next base: position 5,644 of record JAVXUM010185931.1, read on the forward strand.
AATGTGCATCTGAACTTAACCCCAAAGTGCAAGGTGTATGGTGTAGTTTTACCTGGTGAGTTCAGAATCGTTTCCATAGGGAGCTAAAATTTTAATTCTAAATTATGAAGATTTTCTAATCCTAAGTTCAATATAAAATATATGGTGAAAATTAGGGAATTTTTCAGATTGGTTTTTCTGGCAAACTTTCTTAAATAGCAACAATTAAATAATAAATTAATTCTAAATAAGAAAATTCCTAAAGTAGCAGAACAATTTCAAACAAAATATAAATTTAAATTATTCAAAGCAATCTTGATTTAATGTTCAATTTTCAGGTGAAGAGAATTCTTACAAATTAAATTCCCAATACCAACTACAATTCAAGTTTCATATCGTAAGGAAAAAGGAATTGGAAAATATTTCGTTAAAAACTTTTCAAAAATCTTATAAACATAACTTCATATTCATGTCAAAAGGATTATGAAGTTGAAAAATTTTCTACTAATAGTATTTATGGATTTAGATCCAATTTGTTTATGTTAAGGTGTTCAGAAGAATTTTTAAAGCACTAAAAATTTTTATCAGTGATTATTAGAATATGAATAAAGATTTTTGTTTTTAATACTCCTACGTTCGCACGTTATGTATATAACCATAGGGTTTTAATTTGTTCGATTTCTTCACCTTATTTTAAAACATCAAATCAAGGTTTTGAACGTTTTAGCCTAATGTTTACACAATTCATTAACAAGCAAAAGTAAAATAAATCAAGAACACTATGACTAAAAAGTAGAAACTTTGAAAGCAAACAAATCAATAAAACCCCAGATTCAACCTAATGAAACCAAGCATGCTCCCATCATTCATGAATATTCAACTAAAACACATCAATAAAAATAAAAGCAATAGAAATTAAAAAGATGAAATTTATTTTATTAACTCAGAAAAATAAAGTACCGTACTTTGTAGATGGCTTAAACATAAAGTATAGAGCAATCAAAACTGAAACCAAACCAATGAAACATTAAAATTCTTCCAAAACAACTTTAAAAAAATCCTAAAAAAAAAAAAAAAAAATCTAATCTAACCCCTAAGAATTGTATGAAAAGTCTGAGGGGAAAAGAACACTTTGCGGCTCTCTAAAGCTTATATAAATAGTAGACACAAAACCTTAAAAAATAAAGAAGTTGCCATACTCCAATGGACCTGTGGTAATCTAGACCACCCGTGGGGGTGTCCGAACAAGCTTGGTTTCAGTTTTTGTTTTGTTCCTCTCGCTTAGTCTTTGCTCTGGTCTGGACCAGGGCTCTAGGTGTTAGGACTGGTTATTTGTTCTTATCATTTTGCTTACCTTATTCGCTATTAATCATAGAAATTTTGTCTTATTTATTGCATTTAAGAAAATAAATCACATAAGTAATAAAAATTAACAAAACTACAAGAATTTATTGAGACAATGCATGATTCTACGCTAAAATGTCAAGTTACGAGTTATATTTTTCAAGTGTAATTAGGTAGGAAGAACATGTGTACAAAATTATTTCATTCATTTAACAAGATCGCAAGAGAATAAATGGAACTAGGTTTTGATTTCAAACACTTACAAGGTACCACTCATTAAAAGAAATTCACTCGTCATGGGTTTACACATATCTACTAGCATAAGATGCTATCTTAGTTGCACACAACCCCATAAATAAGTGAATGAATTGATTTAAAGTTCAAAATGGATAGCTCATAACCATATTCCTATGCACGTGCAATAAAAAATCACACCACACAACCTACACAAGACCACTATATGCACAATACAAGAGTTACTTGCTTAGAATCCATAAGGTTTTTGTTTTAGTTGTAACTTAGCCAAGGATAAGGGTTAAGAATAGAGAATAAGGAAATCAAAGCACATGTCTTAAGATAATGATGTTGCAGTGTACATAAGTCCCAAATTATTCATTTTTTCCCAAACCCTAACAAGAAACACAATAAGAAGCTTATTTACAAAAATTATACTGCTTTTGGGACATTCTCAATAATTATAATTAAATGCATAAGTCACATAATTTCATAAGTGATTGTGTACCATATATGTTATATTATCATGATTGCACAGCTATTTGTTGGTGTTTTATTTCCATAAGTCTTTGTTATTATCATGATATAGACACATTTGTCGGATTGTGTAAGTTTGCATGTCTAACTTGACAAGGAACGATGGAAGTATGATCAAGACTAGAAGGGAGCTGAAAGTAAAGTTGAGGAGAGCACCATTGGCGCCCCACAGAGAGTGGATTTTTGGAGAAATGAAGGCTTTGCATAGACAATTCATCAAACAGCTAGTGGACACCAACCATGGGCAACTCACTGAGTCACGAGCACCTCACCATGTGACAGATGGGCGCTCATCAAGACGTGATTCTGGAGATTTTTCTTTGAAGACTTGATCAAACACCCGGGGGAGTTGCAGCAAGGGCGCCCCACCTAACCATGGGCGCTCATCAGTGGTGACCCTTGACTTTCTGTATTCACGTGACGTGACTATTTTACCCTTACTTAAACCCATTTACAAATGATCACACTTAGATAGATTTGGGGACTTAGACATGATTCTTAGAGTACTTTTGAAAGGAGTTCTAAATAATTTTCTTTTTGGGTTCGATTGCTTTATTTTTGTAAATACAAGTTGTTTCTTGCTTTCAATTTAAAATTTTATTATTTTATAGTTTATTTTCAATTAGTTGCTTTAAAATGCTTTATTCTGTAGTGGTTGTTTTTATATTCATCATACGAGGCTAAATCATCTTCTTAGTTTCGAGCCATGGAAGGTGGTGATGTTAGCTATGGATTCTCGAACGGAAATGAACATGTTTTTCAAGTAAAATCTAAAGTTTTCACAATTGGAATTTTCACAATAGTTGGGTGACTTTTTGTGTCCTTTCACCTGTGATCAACTCGGTGTTAGATTTTTGAGAATCTCTTGATAATCGACACACCGGTTCAATGTCCTGGTAAAAGTGTGAACTTATTTTCTGAAACAAAATCGTAACCAAGTTCTTTAGAAATTGGTTTACTTATGATATAACCTACATTGGGATGTTGTGTCCAAATGTATGTTTCAATGTTTTGGTGTAACTGAATGGAATTGATTAACACATTTCTTGGATATTGTGAAGTCCATTGTGTTAGTGTGAGTTCAAGAAGTCCTATGCCACATCACCACTGAATTGGTAAGATGTTAAGGTTTACAATCCATTTTCAAAGTTTCCTTCAACTTTTGAAGTTTCTTTAGTTTTGCTACTTTATTCCAACCAAATTGAAAAAAAAAAAAAAAAACTAAGCACAAACAAGGGAAATTATGTTTTTTTTTTTTTACCCAATTCCTTGCAAGTATTTCTTAAAATGAGTTTTAGAAAGAAAAAGACCAAACCCTTGATTTGGAATCAAGTAATGCTCCCAGTGGAATTGACTTTGGGACTCCCTTAGCCCTACTATAATTGACCTCTTGCACTCGAGAGAACCTCTACACATTGTGAGAGTCAGTCAATAAGCGAAAAAAAAAGAGAAACTCTCTCTCTTTTTTGAGTGATGAAATATACATCAGCAAAATTTTTGCACCCAACATTTCCTCTCAATATGCTCTCAGAAGTTTCCATTCCCAACCCAAGTTCACATTATTGACATTGAGGCACTTTAAAAACCTAAGACATGTGAGGGTGAAGCTTAAAGTATATGAATAAATGTAAAGGATAATATATGAAGTGAGAATCAAGAAAAAAATCAAAAACTTAATAAAAAGGGCTACAAGTTGGTTTATCGCACTATATTAACGATTTTAGATTCGATGGTGGTTGCATTTTGTAGAATGGCTGGACATAAACAAAGTAGAAATCAAAAGGATCAAACTGGTGGTTAGAATTCTAATGCCCAAGGTGGAGGGTAATGAGACTTTCATGAGATACCGTTGGCTGATGATGACTTTCCACAGTTGACTTATGAATAGATAATGTAATTTATGGAGGTTCAGTGGTGCCAAATGTAAGGATTTGGTAGACTAGCTGTAGCACCTACCCCAGTTTAAGTGGCAGCACCTACATCGGGAGATATACCTACTATGAGGATAATTAGTCAGTTCAAGAAACATGATCTACATAGGTTGTGATACCCTCACCTTTGGTGTGAATGAGAATCCTTAATGTCTTTCTTGTGGAGATGAGATTCGAGCTTGTTAATGTAATGAAAGGTTATGTTATTCATGTTGTTCTAAGTGTTGGGAGTTAAAGTGCATGAAATTGCTTGTGTATGGTGGTAGTAGGAGGTGCATGTGAGGCTCAAGGGTGGCCGGCTAGATGATGTAGAGTGGAGAGAGTTTGTTTGGTTTCAAGTAAGCAAAGGAAATAGGAATGGAGGAGGGGAGAGCTAGCTATAGGAGGTTTTGGCTTCAAAATTGACTAAGTCCATGCCATTTGGACTAACTAAACTTAATTTAGACCAATGAAATGGAGCCTTGACTCTTTGGCCTCCATGTAGGCTTATATATATATATAATAATAAGAGTGAAATGGAGAAGGAAAGGAATGGCTGGGCAAGGGCATTGGAGCTTTCATTTCCTTTGATTTAAGGTGTTATGTAAGTCAAAGTTGCATTTAAAATGGTGGGACCCTTTGGTTTAATGCATGGAAGCCCTTATGCTTATATACATATATATGTATAGATGGAGTTTGTGGTGAAAAATTACCTTGGCCGACCACCTTGTTTAAATATAGATATATGTATGTATATTTAGTTGGTGAAATGAATAAATGATAAGAAAAATATCTAAGGAAGAGAGAGACCATTTGGAGAAACCACTACCCGGCCATTGAAGCATTGAGAGAAACTTGGGAGAAAAATTGAAAGAGAACGAAGAAAAAGGAGGAAGAAGAAGAAGAGAAGTAGAAGAAGAAGTCAAGGGAAAGGAGAATTTAAAAGAAGAAGCTCAAGTTCTTGAAGTCTTGGGAGAGTTGAAGCTAGTGGAAGGAGGTGACTTCCTCTTGAAAGTCTTGAAGCTTTTGGAGATTTTGTAGTGGTTGAAGAGAGTGAAGCTTGAACTTGAGGTAGGGAACTCCTCCTAAATCTATTTTAATTATTCTCCTCCTCCTTTGAATTTTAGTCATTATGATGAAAAGTAGAGAGAACCATGATAGATGTAGAGAACAAAACCTAAACTTGAACTAGAACACGTGTTGATGGTTGAGATTGGCTTGTCTTGTGGAGGTAGTGAGTGATGGGAGGAGAGGGAAG
>JAVXUM010186025.1:0-10900 GCA_035590655.1 Pouteria glomerata
CCCGTAGCTCAGCTGGATAGAGCACCAGACTACGAATCTGGGGGTCAGAGGTTCGAATCCTTTCGGGCGCGCCATTCAATCCGGACAGTTGAGTACCGTTTTGTCCAACCCTTGAGGTGGGCGAGGGGCTCCCCTGCGCTTAACGCGTGGGCGACCCGCGGCGATGCTTTGAGATGCGGGTGATTTCGGACGAGATTGCCGGCAGCGCGAAAGCAGTTCGTCGACAAGCACATCATTCTGACCTCCGACAGCGCCGAGCTCAGTCAACGCCATCCTCGAAATTGCGTCGGGACAGTTTGCGCACTCGCAGGAGAGCTTCTTCGATCTGCGTGCGCAGGACAGGCAGATCGTCGATGAAGGTCTCGATTCCGCTCTGCAATGTCTGCTCGTCCGCGGACGGCTGCAGCAGCAAGGAACGCGGCAGGCCCATCAGTCGGAAAAGACCTTCGAACTTGCCCTGATAGACGATGCCGAGAACCGGGGTTCCCGAACCGAGCGCCGCGATGGCCAGATGCATCCGGGCGCTGACGATCCCGTCGAAGAGGCTGCTCGCATGTTTCAGTTCGGCCGCCGAGAACTCGGTGGAAGCGTCGAAGAAAAGGTCCGGCCCCAATGCGGCAAGGCGCGATGCGAGCGGATTGAGCGCGATGTCGTCGGCGTCTCCGGGTCGAAAATCGTGAGGCACAAGGGCCACCGCCAGCGTTCTGGACGCTGCGATCTGGAGGATCGCCGATGCAAGATCGTCGATCAGCCTCTCCATCCGATCCGCCTCGCCGGGCGCGAACAGCATGGCGTGGATGTTCACGGCGAGAACCGTGCGCCCCTCCCCCTTGCGTTGCTCGACCCAGTCGGCGAGCGGCGCGATCCGTTCGGATGCTTGCGCATGCAACAGGAAGGCGATGTCGGCGACCTGTTGTCCCTCCCGGCCGTAGAAGCGGCCGAGACGCTCGCGCGAGAGAGGGTCGCGCACATTGAGGCGGACGTCGTTTCGCAGCGTCTCGAAGAACGGTCTCAGGCTCCTGTCCGGGCGTTCGCGAACACTGAAGCCGGTGATCAACGCTCTCGCACCCCGGCCGGCGGCCAGATCCAGAACCGTCAGAAGCCCGGCGGGCCCGACCACGCCATAGGCCCCGTCGAGGGAATCGGCCCCGATGCCCACCGCGAAGCACGGACGGCGATCCGCAAGCCAGCGATCGAACCGCGTGACGTAATCGCGGTCCTGGGCGATCTTGAACGGGACGCAGCCCTGTGCGTGGGCCGCCGCAAAGGCGGCCTCGGTTTCGCACAGCGCATGGATCGTTCCCGTGACGCCCTGCTCGCGCAGGCACTCGATGAGGGCGATCGTCATCGCCTCGTCGCCTTTTCCGCCGGAGAACGTACGCGTATCGGACGGTATCAGGAGAGCGTCCGGAGAAAGGGACGCATCCGCTCCGGTCTCCACCACCGGACTGCGCAGGGCACGCCAATCCGCCAACCAGCCTTCGACAAGGCCGGCCTCGCGACGCTTGTGATGCTGCCTGCGCCAGGAGGCCGGCACGATGCTTCGGCCGAGGGAGCGGATCGCGGACCCGGCCTTGCCCTTCAAAAGTGGACGCACGGGGTCGAGCGTTCGACGGGACATGTTGGATGGCCTTTCGTCTCGCCGTCACCGGCCCGCACGCGCGTGAGTGCGAGCGCTCAGGTCAAGGCAGCGGGTGGGTGGAACGCCGACGAGCGGTCGGCGAAAACGGTGTCGAAGGCAGCTAGGTAGCGCGAGAGGCTTCTGCGGCGGCGCGCGCGTTTGCGCCAATGGAGACGATCCCGCACGGTGGCGCGAAAGAGCCGCCGCCCGATCTGACGTTCCTCGTCCACCGTCTGGCGCACCCGAAGATGGGAGAGCGACGGCCATTCGCGATCGAACGCGTCGTAGGCGTCTGCGAAGGCGGCGAAGCGGCCGACACGCGCCTTCCAGGGCTTCACCGGGCCGGTGAAATGGACGAGGGCCGGCTTCGTGCGCGTCGGGGCGAAAAGCTCCTGATAGGGAACGTGATAATTGAAGCCGGGCCAGAGCTCGCTGACGCGCCCGTCGAAGACGTGGTTGAGCGCGCTCTGGTCGTGGAAGCGGCAGCGCGAAGCGTGGTGAACGAAGTAGTCGAAGGCCGCCGCCCCGAACTCGCGAAGATCCTCGCGCCAGAGACTGAGGACGCCGGCGTTGAAATAGCTTTCCGGATGCCGGAGGCCGAGCCCGGCGACGTAGTCGCTCCGCTCCCGGTCTCCCTGCTCGGCCATGGCCAGCCAGACCGAGCCGCGAACCGCGCCGATCCGTCCCCGAGGTGGATCGAAGGCGAGGAGCGGGCGGATATCGCCCAGGACCAGCGTGTCGCCGTCGAGATAGAGGATGCGCTCGTAGATCGGGTCGATCACCTGCTCGAGCACGAGCCGGGCGAGCGAAGCCGCGGGAACGTGGCTGGGAAGCATCTCGACGCCCGCCGGGAGGGCGAAGAGGCGGGCATCGAGCCGTTCGAGCCGGATGCGGTTGGCTGCGCACACCTCCCAGGCCCGCGCTGCCGCTTCATCGTCCACGTCCACCAGATAGATCACGACGTCGGTGGTCGAGAGGTCGCGCTGCTTCTCCACCTGCATGGCCGAGACGAGCGTGGGATAGAGGAAGGGCTGCGAGGCGACATAGACAACCGCCTTGCGGCCGGGCCCGTCCCGGCGCGTTCCGTCCTCTTCGAACGTGCCGGCGGCCTTGCCGATCGGCTCGGGACTTTCCGCTTCATCGAACATGTCAACGCCTCCCAGCGATCCGTCGGGCCAGCATACCGACCCGCGTGAGAACATGCCGCTCGACCCCGGAGGGCCGCCCTTGAGCGATCCAGAGAAGGAACGCGAGCGTTCCGTAGATGAGGAGCCCTGCCGCGAGCTCCAGGCCGAGGAAGATCGACAGACGGATCGATTCCTCGACGGGCGGTCTGAGGCCCTCCAGCGTCCACATCACGAGCGCCATCGCCAGGCCGGCCAGAATGGGGCGCACGAGCGCAGCCGACTGTTCGGCAAAGGACGATCCGATCAGAAGCCGCACCAGATACATGGTGGTCGCGACGGCGAGTACGGCGCTGAACATGCGCGCGGCGATCGCCCCCCAGATGCCGAAATAGAGGATGCCCGCCACCATCAGCGGCACCTTCACCGCCAGTTCCAACGCCATGCGGAAGGTGACGTAGCGCGTCTTGTCGAGAAGCATGGCGAGGGGTGGAAGGGTTGCCGTCGGCAAGGCCATGACGCTGGAGAGAGCGAGATAGGAAAGGATCAGCGCGGCAAGCTCCCATCCGCGCCCGAGCGCGAGAAGCACGATCGGCTCGGCGAGCGCGTAGAGCGCGGCGAAGATCGGCACCCCGACGAGAAGAATGCCGCCGGTCGCCTCCGCATAGGCTCGGCGCAGCCCACCCGCCGACTGCACGTTCGCAAAGGCGGCCATCAGGGGCCGGATCAGCGGTTGAACCAGCACCTGCTGGGGGATCGAGGACAGGTCGTTCGCCACCGTGTAGCGGCCGAAGGTCGTCAGATCGACCATGCGGCCCAGAAGCAGGCGGTCGAGCTGCCAGCTGACCGCGCCGACCAGCTGCGTGGCGCTGTTCCAGCCCACCATGTCGCGGAACACGCCCCAGTCGGCGAGAGTGAGACGCGGGCGCAGGGGCGCGATCAGATAGGAGAGCGTTACGGCCGCCAGAGGCGCGGCGATCGTTCCGGCCGCGATCGCCCAATAGGAGCGTGTGGCGAGAGCGACCCAGACCACCACCACCAGGGCGACGATCTTCGAGCAGAGATCCACCGCGAACTCGTATCGGAAATCGAGCCGCTTCATGAAGATCACCATCCGCGGGCTGATGAGGCCGCGCGCGATGGGGGCGATCGCCAGCGCCGGAATGAGAAGAGCGAGGTCCGGGTTCTCGTAGAACAGCGAAACGGGCCAGGCGAGCAGCGACAGGATCGCCGCCACGGTGACGCCCCGCAGGAGACCGAGCGTGAAGGCGGTGTGGAACATGCGCGGCGTGATGGTGTCCACGCGCACCAGCGCCTGGACCATCGGCAACTCCAGGAGCGCCTCCACGAGGAGGATGAACGTCATCGCGATGGCGATCAGTCCGAAATCGGCCGGGGACAGGAGGCGCGCGAGCACCACCAGCATCACGACGTCGAGGCCGCGCGCCAGAAGCCGACCGATCGCCACCCAAAGCGCGGCGTCCAACGTGCGATGGCCGACCCCCTTGGCGACGACGGCGGCGTTAGCGGACACGGATCGCCCTTCCATGCGCGATCGGCGACGCATTCGGGAGGTCCGCGAGAACGCGCGTCGCGGCCGCCTTACACGGGCGTCGGGGAGAGCCAGGCGCAAAGCGCGATCCGAACGTTCGTTTCCCCGCGCTCAAACCTCGGGCTCCTCGACGCGCAGGCGACCGAGGCGACCGAAATCTGTCGCAAGGGAAGCACGATTGACGCTAGGGAACTATTAGAGGCCAGCTCGCGGGTTATTGCAATGCGGGAAACGAAACCCGCACGACATTATCGGCCGGCGGGTCTTCCTAGCGGTAACGTTCGACCGCGGGAGGTCGCACGGGTGCCGGTTCGCTCGCACTCACGCCCTCGCAGATCGGTCCCGCGGACAGACGGCGGCGGCGGGCGATGGCGGCCGCCCCTTGCAGGATCCGCAGCCCATAGCCGATCTGCAACGCGAACAGGACGGTGAGCGAGAAAAGCACGACTTCGCCGGTTGGGCGGCTTCCGAGAACCAGGACGAGCAAGGCGCCAAGGACGATCGCCAACAGAGCGAGCGCGAAGAAGGCGAAACGCCCCAGCCAGCCGAGCGCGTAGCCGGTGAGAATGCCGAGGACTGCGACAACCGCGAAGGTGCTCAAATCACTGCCTCCCTCAGGCGACCATAACCCGTCGACACCACGAAACCAACCTTCTCTAACCGTGAACCCGGAGCGCAGCGATCCGGTTCAACGACCTCGCATCTTCCGTTCCGTAAGAATCGGCGACGAAAACGTTTGCTGCGGAGCAAAAACGATGTTTTATGTAGCTTCCTCAGCGTAAACGGTCGGTTTCGATGACCGAGATTCTTTCGCCGCCCCGCGCGGGAGCGGTCCTCCTCGGTCTGCCCACAGTCTCGATCTGCATCGCGACGAGTGGGCGACGGGACGTTTTGTCGCGCTGCGTCGCGCTTCTGCGGGGGCAGGATCAGCCGGCGGACGAACTTCTGATCTGCCCCGCACGCGAGGTCGACTGCGACGAGGACGCCATTCGCGCGCTCTTTCCCGCGCTTCGCGTGGTTCGAGCGGAGCCTGGACTGCCGTCGCAACGCAATGCGCTGCTCGAAGCCACTCGCGCCGAGGTGGCGATCTTTCTCGACGACGATTTCGTGGTGGAACGCGGCTTCGTGGCCCGCACGCGCGAATTGTTCGCCGAGCGACCGGAGATCGTGATCGCCACGGGGTCGGTGATCGCGGACGGCATTCTCGGCCCTGGACTGGAGGTCGCCGACGTGCCCCGCCTCCTGCAGGGCGCCGGCCCGGCGCGCGCGGAACTGGAAGACGTTCACAACGCCTATGGCTGCAACATGGTGGTCAGGATGGAGCCGGTGCGGCGCACCGGCATCCGCTTCGACCCCGCCCTGCCGCTCTATGCCTGGCTGGAGGACGTCGATTTCTGCCGCCGCATGGCGCCGCATGGGCGCATCGTGAAGGACCATGCGCTGCGCGGCGTGCATCTCGGCACGAAGACCGGGCGCGGGCGGGGACGCCGGCTCGGCTATTCCCAGATCGCCAACCCATTGTACCTGCACGGCAAGGGTTCATTGTCTCTTCGCCGCGCGCTGGCACAGATCACACGCAACATCTGCGCCAACACCGCCAAGAGCCTTCGGCCGGAGCCCTGGGTGGACCGTCGCGGACGCCTTGCCGGCAACGCGATGGCGCTGGGCGATCTCGTTCGCGGCCGCATGCGGCCCGGGCGCATCCTCGAATTCGACTGACCGATGGACGCCGTCGTCATCGCTCTGTTCTGGGTTCTGGCCCTGGCGGCGGTCGCCGCCGGCATCCGGCCGACGATCTACCTGTTCTTCTGCGCCGCGCCCTTCGGGAGCCTTGCCGTGGTTCCCACGGCCCTGACCGGCGGCCTCACCTTCACCCCGATGCCGATCGCGGCGTTGCTGCTCGTGCTTCGGGCCTGTCTCCTGCCCGGTTTCGCGGGCTTTCTAGCCCGCCACCTCACCCACGCGCGGCCGCTCCTCCTCATCGCCCTGTTCTGGTGCGTCGCGGTGGTGGCGACGCTGTTCCTGCCGCGTCTCTTCGCAGGGATCGTCCTCGTGGTGCCCGTGCGCGTCATCGAGGGCTCGCTCGCCCCGCTCGGGCCGAGCGTGCAGAACATCTCCCAGCTCTTCTACATGACCATCTCGGTGCTGACCGTGATCGCCGCCTTCGCCTTGATGCGGCGGGAGGATCTGCGCCGAACGATGCTGCACGCGATCCTGGCGGGTGCCCTCGTTCACGTCGCGACGGGCTTTGCGGACCTTTACGCGGACATGCTCGGGATCGCGGGGTTCCTCGAATCCTTCCGCACCGCGACCTACAACCTCATCGTGGACGCCGAGGTCCTCGGCGCGCGGCGCGTGGTCGGGCTGATGCCGGAGGCGAGCGCCTTCGGCTCGGTTTGCGTGCGCTTTCTGGCCTATCTCTTCTTCCTGCGGCACGCCTTCGCCGCCGACGACGTATCGCGCGTTCTGATCGCGCCGACGATGCTCGCCCTTTGCGTCCTCGTCTATCTGTCGACCTCCTCGGCCGCCTATGTGGGTCTCGCCATGGTGGTGGCGGTGGCGCTCGTGGAATGGCTCTATCGCTCGCTGGCGGCGCGCGAGCCGCGGCACCGCCGACAGGTGGCGGTGGACCTCGGCATCGCCGCGATCGCAGTGGTCGGCGCGATCGGCGTCCTGATCCTCTCGCCGCGCCTCGTGAGCGCCCTGTGGCTGGCGCTCGACGAGATCATCTTCTCCAAAGCCGAGACGACCTCCTTCGCCGAGCGGGGGCTGTGGACCGCGACGGCCCTCCAGGCCACGATCGACACGTTCGGCCTCGGCGTCGGCGTCGGCGGAACGCGGGCCTCGAACTCTATCGTCGCGCTCGTCAGCAATGTCGGGGTTCTCGGTGCCCTCCTTTATTTCAGCTTCGTGCTGGCCTGCTACCTCCAGCGCCCGCTCGACCCCAACTCCCAGAGCGCCTGGGTCCTGATGGGCTGCCGCTGGGCGCTCTTCCCCGGGCTCGCGGTGGGCATGCTGATCGGTACCAGCGCCGATTTCGGCCCGACGGCCGGTTTCATCTACGGAACGATGCTCGCGATCGGGCTCGATCGCCAGCGTCGAACCCGCCCACTCCCCCGGAGATCGACCCCGGGAGCGATCCCCTATCCGGCGTGACGACGCTGGAACGAAAGAAGGCCGGGACCTCGGTGGTCCCGGCCTTCTCGTCGCATCTGGATCCGACGGACGTCAGGTCCGCGCGTAGATGTCCTCGATCCGCACGATGTCGTCCTCGCCGGTGTAGGAGCCGACCTGAACCTCGATGATCCGCAGATCGATCCGCCCCGGATTGCGCATCCGGTGCGTGCAGCCGATCGGCAGATAGGCCGCCTCGTTCTCGTGCACGAGCTTCACCGTGCCGTCGATCGTCACCTCCGCCGTGCCGTGGACCACCACCCAATGCTCGGCGCGGTGATGGTGACGCTGCAGGGAGAGCGTGCCGCCCGGATGGACGCAGATGTGCTTCACCTGGAAGCGACCGCCGATGTCGATCCGCTGATACCAGCCCCAGGGGCGATGCATGCGCAGATGCTGGGTGGCGGCCGGCCGCTCTTCGGTGATCAGCTTGGCGACAAGGTCCTTCACCTTGCCGGCCTGCGAACGGGCGGCAACGAGCACGGCATCGTCCATGGAGACCACGATCACGTCGCTCAACCCGACCACCGTGGTGAGCGGACCCTCCGAGCGCACCAGGCTGTTGCGCGTATCGAGAACGCAGACCTCGCCTTCGAGGACGTTGCCGTCGCGATCGGCGGCCTTCACCTCGTGGAGCGAGTCCCAGCTGCCGATGTCGGACCAGCCGAAACGGGCGCGAACCACGCCCGCCCGCGACGATTTCTCCATCACCGCGTAGTCGATCGAGATCTTGGGCGCGTTGCGGAAGGCGGCCGCGTCGAGCCGCAGGAAGTCGATGTCGGTCTTGGCACCCTGCAGGGCGGAGCGCGCGGCCTCGACCACCGCCGGCGCGTTGTCGGTCAATTCCGCCAGCATCGTCTCGGGCAGGAACAGGAAGTTGCCGCTGTTCCAGACGAGGCCGCGTTCGATGAAGCGTTCGGCCGTTTCACGATCGGGCTTCTCCACGAAGCGCTCCACCGCGAAGATGCCCGTGCCGCTCTCCAGTTCGCCGCCCGGCTCGATATAGCCATAGGCCGAGGACGGGCCGGAGGGCTCGATGCCGAGCGTCATGATGCGCCCGGCACGCGCGCCATCGGCCGCCAGCACGCAATCGGAGACGAATTGCGCGTCGTCGGTCACCAGATGATCGGCCGCCAGAACGAAACAGACGGTCTGCGGCCCCATCTCCGCCGCCAGAAGGGCCGCGAGGGCGACCGCAGCGGCCGAGTCGCGTCGTTCCGGCTCCAGGACGATCTGGCCGCGGACGCCGGCCTGGCGCATCTGCTCGGCCACCACGAAGCGGAACTCCTCGCTGGTGATCACGATCGGCGGGGCGAAATGCGGCCCGTCCACGCGGGCGAGCGTCGCCTGGAAGGTCGATGTTCCGTCGTCGACGAGGCCGATGAACTGCTTGGGCATGGTTTCGCGCGACAACGGCCAGAGGCGCGTGCCCGAGCCACCGGCCATGATCACGGGCACGATCGCGGCGTCCCTCTCGGCGCCTGCGCTCGTGGCTTCGGAAACGGTCAGCTGATCCATGGCGAGATCCTTTGCGGGGCAGGTCAGGACAGGGAGGCCCCTGCGGCGGAGAAGCGCTCGGCGCGTTCGGCGAGATGTCGCTCCCATCGTAGCGCATCGGCGATGATGCCCGAAAGATCGTCGTGGGCCGCCCGCCAGCCGAGCCGCTGCTTGAGGAGCCCTGAATCGGCGACGATCGACACCGCGTCGCCGGCGCGGCGCTCGCTCGTCGTCACGGCGAGCGGGTGGCCGATCACCGTCTCGACGGCCGCGAGCACCTCGCGCACGGAGTAGCCGCGGCCATATCCGCAATTGGCCGTCAGGCTCTCGCCGCCGTCGCGCAGATGCGCGAGCATCAGGGCGTGCGCCTCCACGAGATCGCTGACATGGATGTAGTCGCGGATGCAGGTGCCGTCCGCCGTCGGATAGTCCGTGCCGAAGATCTGGAGAAGCGGGCGCTTGCCCACCGCGACCTCGCAGGCGATCTTGATGAGGTGCGTGGCCACGCGCGAGGACTGCCCCGCGCGGCCCGCGGGATCGGCGCCCGCGACGTTGAAGTAGCGCAGGATGCCGTGGGTCATGCCGCTCGCGCGCGAGGCGTCGCGCAGCATGATCTCGGTCAGGAGCTTGGAGGAGCCATAGGGCGATTCCGGCGCGGTGGGCCGCGTCTCGTCGATCAGCCCCTCGCCCGGCGAGCCGTAGACCGCGGCGGTGGAGGAGAAGATGAAATGGCGCACGTCCTCTCGCTCGGCCGCCTGCATCAGCGTGCGCGAACGTGCGGTGTTGTTGTCGTAGTAGCCGAGCGGATCGGCCACCGATTCGGGCACCAGGATCGATCCGGCGAAATGGATCACCGCGTCCACCCGGTGCTTGCGCATCACCGCGCGCATGGCGGCCTCGTCGCCGACATCGGCCACCACGAAGGCGGCGGCGGGCGGCACGGCCCAGTCGTGGCCCTTCGACAGATTGTCGACCACCACCACCTCTTCGCCCCCGTCCAGAAGCCGCCAGGCCATGTGGCTGCCGATGTAGCCGGCACCACCGGTCACGAGAACACTCACGGGCGAACTCCTTCAAACGCAACCATCGTGACGCGGGGGCCGAGCGCTATGGCGCCAGACCAGCCTGCGGGCCGTCCAGAACGGAAGGATCGATCGTCTCGGGCGGCCGCTGCATCTCTACCTGAAGGGTGTCGCCTGGCAAGACGGGCGTCTCGTCCGCCGCCTCCGTGACGATGGTGGCCCCGTCCACGGTTCGCATGAGTTCGATCCGGATCCGCACGGCGAGATTGCCGCTGCGCTCGACGAGGCGCTCGGGCGCGATCACCGCGGCCTCGCGCAGCAGCGCCTGCGACATCGCGAGGCTGTTCAGGCTGCGCTGCAATTCGCTGCGCTCCTCCTGGATCTCGGCGATGGCGCGCGCCTGAAACGCGGTCTGCACCTCGACGATGTCGCGCTCGCTCTGGCCGATCTGCAGTTCGGCCTGGAGAAGCGCGAGGTCGAGATCGATCCGGCGCCCTTCGAAGTCGGCGAGCGCTCGCTCCAGCGTGAAGGAGCGCGCGGCGACCGCAAGTCCGCGATCCACGAGCGACTGGACGCCTTCGAGCTCGGAGCGAAGGCTCTCGATCTGGCCGTCGACGTTCTGGACCTTCGCGTTCACCGCCTCGAGCTGGTCCTCGGCGAGCGCGCGCACGTTCTCGATGCTGGCGATCGTGGTCTCGCGCGTGTTGCGGCGGATCGCGAGGACGCGCTGCTCCTCGGCGATCATCTCCGCCGGCACCGCGACCGAGTTTTCCGCTTCCGGGGCGCTCATGGCGTCGGAATCGGCAAGTTCGCTCTCGAGGCGCGCGAGTCGCGCCAGGGAGCGCGCGGCCTGATACTGCGCCAGTCGGATCGCGGACTGCGCCGAGATCACGTCGCGCTCCAGTCGCAG
>JAVXUM010186041.1:0-10899 GCA_035590655.1 Pouteria glomerata
TTATAGAATTACTTTCCGCGCCTAGAATGCATGTATATTGAACAGGTTCACAGGGTATGATTAGAATGGTATTTGTGCTATAGTGTGGGTTCATTGCGTTACCATTGTGCTTGCTCTGATGCATGGTCGTTATTCATGGTTGGTGTGTGTGTATCTCATGTTCACTCTCCGTGCCTTCGGGTGCGGGGCGTGACATGATGTGCTGCATTTTTCTATCTAGTTTGGGGGACACTGCTTTACAGTGGTTCTATAGATTACCTCTAAAAGTATTAGCTACTAGAAACAATTCTTAGAAGGGTTCATCACTAGATTTTAGGCAAATGCCTGACAGCCAAAATCTACTGATTTGTTGCTCACTTTGAGGAGAAAGAGCAACAAGAGTTTGAGGGATTACTCCCAAGGATATATGGAGTTATATAATAAGATGGAGAGATACACCGAGCAATTAGCAGCAGTAACGTTTAAATTGGGATTGCAGAAAGGCAATAAGCTATAGTTATCATTCACTAAAAAACCTATAGCAAACATGTTTGATCTCATGTACTGGACTTAAAAATATGCCAAAATGGATGATGAGACAAAGCTAACCGACCAAAAAGAGTCCAACTCCTCTAGGTTAAAGAAAGAAAAAAATAAGAAGAGGAAAAAAGAAAGAGATAGCAAGAAGTCCATCTATGGGGCCATCAGTACAGTCTTTAATAAGCTAGTCTACAAAATTGTCCCTCTAATTAGAAATGAGCTATATTTTAAGTGATCAAGAAAAATACTGGAGGATCTAACTAGAAGTCAAAGCATATACTACAACATCGAATAGGAAACCACAAATCTTTATGATATTTCTTGGAGGATTTGGCTAAATAAGGACAATTGAAGCAGTTCATTGATGGTGCAAATAACCGAGTAATAGTAGATCCACCTTAAGTAGTTAGGAGAGAACTAAGAAAAAGGAGAAAAGTAGAGGAGATTGATGATGTAAAACAACCAGAGCAACTCAAAGGATATAAACTCGAGAAGGGATGTAGAAAAACCACCAATCATTCATATGATTGACATGGAAAATCGACCACAAGGTGTAATTAATTGCCCTTGAGCTGATAGTGTATGGGCTGAGCTAGAGAAGTATTAAGAGTTACGAATGCCCTAGGGAAGCGACCTAGGTAGGAGGATGTTTAGGGTGTTTTTTTTCTTTGAAAATGATGGCTAGGGAGTACAACATCCCCCACAATGATGCACTGGTGGTTATTTTGAAAATGTTTCAGTCTGATGTGAAGAGAATACTAGTAGATGCTGGAAGTTCAATGAAAGTGATGTTCTTAATCTTATTCAAGAAGCTCTGACTAATAGAAAAGGATCCAAAGATGGCCAATTGCTTATTAATTAGATTCAACTTTGCCTTAGTTTGGCCCTTAGGGAGAGTTACCATTCCCATTTAGGTTGGTCTAGTATAATATGAAGTGGGATTCACTGTTGTAGATACACTATCTTCTTATAATGTTATAGTGGGAAGATTATGGATTTATATGCTGAAGGTGGTCCCCTTAACATATCATCAAGTTTTAAAGTTCCCCTATTGTAATATCTTAGAATTTTCATGTCTATAAATTGGTGATTTTAAACATGTTTCGGAGGTGATAATATGTTAATTAAGCAATATTGGTCATTAGGAATGCCTTAGGGTCAAAGTTTTGAAGAGTAATTGGTCAAATTACTCAAAAATTCATATTCAGTTTTGGGGAGCACAGTAGGGTGCCCGGCCTACCCATTGGGGTGCCCCATCTGGGCAGAAAAATGATAGAATTGACTAGGTAAGGTTTGTACAGTGGAAGGCTTAACCCTACACATCTAAGGCCGGGCTAGGAGCATAGTGAAACTTGAAAACCTGTGGAAAAGTTGAAAAATTAATCTAAATTTGTATAAATATATGAGATGGGAGAGAGAAAAGGAAAATTATGGTGTTGGGAGAAAGGAAACCAGGAGAAGGAAAAATAAAAAGTATAAAGAAAGAAAAAAAAAAACATAAAGGAAGAGGAAGAAGAAGAAGCCTAGAAGAGTTAAGGAAAATCTTGTTATGGTAAGTTTTTCTAACTTCAACTAAATACAAATTAACCTTGTAAGAATGCAATTAAGTGTTTAATGGATCTCCCTATATGGTTTGTTTGTTGTTTGGACTAAAGGAAAAGGAGATTGGTGGATTCAAAATTGGAAACCAAGGACTTGAGGTTCATCATCTTCTTATTCAACTTTGTTTAAGCTTGAGGTAGGGAATTTCTAACTTCTTTTAGTATATATGAGATGTAAAGAAGTAGGAAATATGATTTGTGTAGATTATCTAACAATATGGAAGCTTGAAATAATGGATTATGGGAGGGAATATTGATATGTGTGATTGTTGAAAGATTTTAACCAAGATTTTTATGTTGTAAGAATGAGATGAATTGGATTAGTCTTGATTGATTTTTGGAACCTTTTAGATCCTAAACAACAACAAGCAATCATGTTTTTAACTAAATAAGAGACATGGCAAAGTTTGGAACCCAAAAACTTGTATTTTAGGTCAGTTCAAAATAGAGTAATTTTACTGGAACATAGTGGGCTGCCCAGGGTCCCTGTTGGGGTGCCCGGGGTGACATTTTGGGTCTCGGGAATTATAGTGGGATGCCTGGGGTCCCTACTGGGGTGCTCGGGGTACCCTGTTTGGCTCTGTAGTTGTAGTAGGGTGCCTAGACCCCTTTAGAATGCTGAAACTTAAAATTTTTGATTAAGATATTCTATCCAATGAACACATAAGGTAGAAATGTTATTAATTTACTTAAGTGGCGATTCTTTTAGAGATAATAATTTGGTTATCCAATAAAGGGTTGGAGTATGGTATGATCTTGTAAAGTTGAGTTTAATTATAATTGTGATATTAGTTTATGTATTGATGTTATTTGTTATATGATTTAATGAAATGATAATATTAATTACTTTATGATTTTATGGGATAATAATGTTAATGAGATGATGATTATGATAAGTCTCATGGCAAATGAGAATATGGTTATGTGTTGTTGGAAGTACAAGATGATGAATGAGAACTAAATGAGAAGAAATGATTGATGGTGTATTGGGGGATGTAGGGGTACTGGAAATAGGAAGGGTCATGAGTTTACCTTTGAGTTGAAGGACCTAGAATTTATGCAGGATTTTAGTGTTCATGCCAGTGGATTAGTAGCCCACAATATGATGTTCGGTTCATATCGTTTCCATTAGGTGTTGGCCTATAAAAGACGATATATGTTTTTGGTTTATTGTTTTTATTGGATATTGACCCATAAAAGATGATATGTTATGTACCTACCCCTGATGACTTGTGTGATGAATACGTGATTAAAAGATAAACAATAATGATATGATGATGTCGTGTGATAGGATTAAATATTAAGAACTTAATGATGAATGGTAGTGGAACTTGAATATTATACTATAATAATGTTATGTATGAAATTAATGATTTTAATATTTGATTATATGATAAATTACTATCATGATATTGAGATTTGATAAATGCACATATAATGGTTAAGATATTTGGTTTAGATATATGTTTTGAATATGTTAAAATTATTAGATTATTGGAAAGATAAATAACTAGTGTTGTTGCTTTGCATTTTATATATGCTATTATGAAGTTTCGTGGGCATAAGAGGACTAGTACTCATGTCTCTATAAATTTTGTTACAGGAGCAGACCCAAATAACTAAGTGGGCTGGGTAGGATTAAAAGAGCATATGCATAAGCCATTTTAGATTTGGCAAAATTTTTGTTTACTAGAGTTAAATTTTATTTGGGTTGTTATACTATTGAACCAAGAGAGAGTAATTCGATTGGGTTGTAAAGGCCTTGAGGCCTATATGATATATTAGTGGTGGAGATATGTTAGAATATGATGGCTTGGTAGTTACCTAGACTTGATTTATTTTATCTTATCATATGTCTGGGGTTCACCATAGGATTATTGCGTTACTCTGATCAGGGAATTATTTTCTTTGTGTATATTATGTATATTTTATCACTTACCCCTCGGGTCATGAGATCGGAGGCGTGAAACCTATGAGGATGAAGTCAGAGAGATTTAAAGGACCAAGATACCTCGAAGAGATACTTCACTATCATACTAAAATTCAACACCCTACCCGAGTAGGTTTAGTTCACAGAACTATCAAAGAATACTCCCAAGATCAATGATGTTAAAGGTGACCCCGAGAAGAAGGTAGTAGAGCAACTAGAGAAAATCCACATTGGCCTAGTGGAAGATGATTGATATTTTTTAATTAGGTCTAACTTAGAACTGAAATATGGCTCAAGAACATTGGCGCTTTCGCTTGGGCTCCTCAAGAAATGCTAAGTATTCATCATAATGTTCTGTCATAAGTTAAATGTTAATCATGGGATGAAGCATATTATACAAAAGGCAAGGAGATCTTCTCTGCTGCACACAGAGATAGTCATTGAAGAAGTGCGAAGGTTGCTTGAGGCTAAAACCATTTAGGGAGATGTCATATCTCGGGTGGTTGGCTAATACCATGGTTGTGAAGAAGAATAGTAACTAGAGGGTATGCATTGATTGCACGAACTTGAACAGTGCCTGCTCCAAAGATCCATTTTCTCTTTTTAAGATTGACCAACTTATAAACTCAATTGCTGGAGCTTTAGAGTGTTTTTCTTAGATACCTATCAAGGGTATCACCAGATCTCAATGTATCAACTATAGGAGGAGAAGACCTCATTTATTACTTAGAAGGGAATTTATTACTATAAAGTGATGCCTTTTAGTCTAAAAAATGCTAGAGCAAATTATCAAAGATTGATCACTAAGATGTTCAAGGAAAACCTCAACCGAATGACGGAGGTCTGCATAAATGACATGGTGGTAAGGAGCAAAGAATTTAAAAGCCATATTCAGGATTTGCAGTATGTGTTCTTTACTCTAGATCAACATGGATTGAAGCTAAATGCCACCAAGTGTGCCTTCGGAGTCAGTTTGGGAAAATTCTTAGGACACTTAATCACAAGAAGGGAATTGAAGTTGATGCTGACCAAATTACAGTAAGTCAGGAGATTATAGCAACGAGGACAAAAAGAAAAAAGTGTAAAAGCTTACTGAAATGGTTGCTGTATTCAAAAGATTTATAAGTAGTGCCTCAGATAATTGCTAACAATTCTTTAAGTTATTAAATGGGATAAATAAGATGGTCTAGTATGAGAAAACTGATTAGGTACTGACAAAATTGAAAGAGTACCTAACAAATACCCATATTTTATCAACTCCCCGCTAGGGGATGCCTTTCAACTTTATTTGGCAATTTTAAACCATGCAATTAGTGTTATGCTACTAAAGAAGGAGAACTTAAAGTAGAATTCTATTTATTATGCAAGTAAAACTTTATAGGGGGCAAAAATCAGATGTCTTCCTTTGGAAAAGTTTAGGTTAGCAACTGTTATGACATCGAGGAAGTTGGCACACTATTTTAATTCTTACACCATCCAAGTAATTATTGACCAATCAATTGGCTAATTGTTGAAGAGAGCTAACATCATAGGAAGGATGGAAAAATCATCAATTACTTTGGGAGTATTTGCCATTAAATTCATTCCCCAAAAATCAATAAAAGCACGAGTCCTTGCTAACTTTGTAGCCTAATTTAGTCCTCGAGCCATCGAGGAAGTGATAAGGTATGGTAGGTGTAGATTGATTCAGAATCAGAAATGCCAACACCCTTATGTTAGATTAAAGTTGATGGTTCTTTCTCCAAGAAAAGGGTTTGAGTTGGGGTTATTTTGACAATATTTGAGGGGGTTACTATTTAATACGCCATCAAGCTAGGTTTTGAAGCCACCAACAATGAAGCGAATATGAGGCACTTCTAGCTGTTCTGGATATTACCTGATGCTTCTTTGCTCAGAGCATCCTAATCAAGATAGACTTATGGCTTGTGGCTAATCAACTGAAGAGGGAGTATGAAGCACGAAATGAAAGGATGGCAGAGTACTTAGCTCTTGTCAAGTAGAAACTGGAGAGGTTCAATGTTACTATGATTAAACCGGTTAGAAAAGACCATAACACTCACGCCGATGCTTTAGCAAAGTTGGCAACATTTTCCCATACTAGACTCACTAACATTATTTTTCTAAATGTGTTAGAAAATACTAGTGTCACAAAGCCTAAAGAAGTGAACTGCATTGCTTAAATTCCATGTTGGATGGATCCAATTATTTCATACCTCAAGGATGGTACTTTGCCTGATGACAAGACATAAACAAGGAGGCTAAAAATGAAAGTAATAAGGTTTTGGTTATCTCTTGATGCCAAACTTTATGGAAGATTCTTCTCAGCTACCTACATTCTTTGTGTTCATCCTGATAAAGTTCAAATTTTTTTATATGATATACATAAAGGGGTCTATAGAGCACACTGGGGGGTAGATTTTTAGGGTTAATGGTGGCCACAGATGAGCAAATATGCCCAAGATTATGTCGAGAAGCACAAAAAGTGTCAGAAGTTTTTTTCTATTATTTACGAACCTGCTTGGGAGCTTAGTCTCCTAACTAGCCTGATTGTATAGTAAAATGTATAATTTAACCTTTTAAATGAAGTTTTGTTACCTAACTTTATATTAATAAACAAGAAAATAATAAAAGTTTCATTGTTAATATACATTTTGAATTCAATTTCAAGAAATTAACTTAACAAAGCATAAAAAGAAGCCAAGAAGAGGAAACTGACCCCAGTCCGGACCTTCCTCTATCCAAACTTTGGTGCGCACAACAGTAAGGAAGACAACATTTAAAGCCTTAAATATTCTAAGTGTTAGCTTCCTGGTCTCAACCCCTGTTTGGACAGCTCTGCGAACTAGGTATCTTTGTAATATTTCGTTAAGATGAGGGCTTATTGGACTTCAATGGCATTATTGTAATTTTTAAGAGAAGGGCTGTAAATATTAGTTGTATTTCATGAGAGAAGGATATAGTTAGATTTTCATACATAGATTTAGAGTTTTAGTTAGAGATAAAGTAGATTCATCTTGTTTGGTGGCTAGGAAAATATTCCTTCTATTTTCTTTTGAAGAATTCTCTTATAGATTGCTCTATTTTCAAGACATTTTGAAGTTCTTTTATTACGATGCTTGAGTAGTCTTCATTCTTGGATTCAAATCAAGGAGGGTGGTGGATCTATTTGGAGTTTTAAGGCAATTTGTTCTTTAATGTCTAATTTCATTAGGATTTGTAATGAATGATGATTAATTTGTTAGATCTTTTAAAATCATTAGTTGAAATTTTTGGATCAATTCTTGACTGTATATTCCATATACACTATATCTGATATTTTACTATTTTATAGATTTAAATTACTAAAATTGATCGCCTTGCACTTAGAGTATAGTAAGGTGCCCAGGCTACCCATTGGGGTGCCCCACCTTGGCAGAAAAGCGATAGAATTGACTAGGTAAGGTTTGTAAAGTGGAAGGCTTAACCCTACACATCTAAGGCCGGGCTAGGGGCATACAGAAACTTGAAAACTTGTGGAAAAGTTAGAAAATTAATTTAAATTTGTATAAATGTATGAGATAGGAGAGAGAAAAAGAAAATTGTGGTGTTGGGAGAAAGGAAACTAGGAGAAGGAAAATAAGAAGTATAGAGGAAGAAAAAGAAACATAGAGGAAGAGGAAGAAAAAGAAGCCTAGAAGAGTTAAGGAAAATCTTGTTATGGTAATATGATTTGTGTAGATTATCTAACAGTATGGAAGCTTGAAATAATGGATTATGGGAGGGAATATTAATATGTGTGATTGTTGAGAGATTTTAATCTAGATTTTTATGTTGTAAGAATGAGATGAATTGGATTAGTCTTGATTGATTTTTGGAGCTTTTAGATCCTAAACAACACCTAAAAATCATGTTTTTAACTATATATGAGATATGGCAAAGTTTGGAACCCAAAAACTTGTATTTTAGGTCAGTTCAAAATAAAGTAATTTTATTGGAACATAGTGGGTTGCCCCGGGTCCCTGTTGGGGTGCTCGGGGTGACATTTTAGGTCTCAGGAGTTATAGTGGGATGCCTGGGATCCCTACTGGGGTACTCGGGGTTTCATAGTTTTGTTTGATGTTTGTAGTTTCAGTTTTGATTCGTAGTACTCATAAATCAATTTTTATTGCTTATTTATGGATTATGAAAATATGCTAGGCTAGAAACTTTAAAACCATGATTTGGTGTTTCAAAATAAGGTGAGGAGGTCAAACAGATTACAACCTTAGGGTTATATACGTAACATGAGATCGTAGGCGTATATATACCGTCGTTAGGATTTAATTTTGTTTACAAAAGACTTTTGAAAACAAAAATTTTTGTTCAAATTCTATGAATCACTGATAAAGATTTTTGGTGCTTTAAATATTTTTTTGAAAACTTTGAAGTAAACAAATTGGATCTAAAACCACAAATATTATTAGTAGAGAACTTCCCACTTCATAATCCTTTTGAAGTGAATATGAAGTTGTGTTTGTGGGATTTTTGAAAAGTTTTTAATGAAATATTCTCTAATTCTTGTTTCCTGCATACGTGAATTGTGTTTTTCTGGGGAATTTAATTTGTGAAAACACTATTCACCTGAAAATTGAACATTAAATCAAAGTTGCTTTAAATTACTTGAATTTATATTTTGATTGAAGTTGTTCTACCAATTTAGGAATCTACATATTTAGAATTAAATTATTATTTAATTTAATTGTCACTAGTTAGGAAGATTTGCTAGAAAACCCAATTCGAAGAATCTCTTAATTTTCACATATATTTTACATTGAACTTAGAATTAGAAAACCTTGATAACCTAAAACTAAAACTTTAGACTCTCTGTGGATATGATCCTTGACTCACCAGGTAAAACTACACCGCACACTGTTAGACTTGGGGGTTAAGTTTAGATGCACATTCTAGAATCAGTCAAGTTTTTTCAAAAGAATATTTAAAGCACCAAAAATCTTTATCAGTGATTCATGAAATTTGAAGAAAGATTTTTATTTTCAAAAGTCTTTTTGTAAACAAAATTAAATCCTAACGAAGGTGTATATACGCCTACGTTCTCAAGTTACGTACATAACCTTAGGGTTTTAATCTATTTGACCTCTTCACCCTATTTTGAAACATCAAATCAAGGTCTTAAAGTTTCTAACCTAGCATGTTTTGGTAATCCATAAACAAGCAATAAAAATTGATTTATGAATACTACGAATCAAAACTCAAACTACAAACGTCCAACAAAGCTATGAAACTCTAGATTCTAAGCAAATATGCTATCATCATTCATAACATTCCAAGAAAACAAATCACTGCAAACAAGAGGCTATAAAAATCAAAAAAGATAAAACTTTTTATTAATTTAGAAAGATAAAGTACTGTACTTCGTAGAATGTTTAAACGTAAAGTAAAGAGCATTCAAAACTAAAATCACACCTACGAACCTTCAAAAGATCTTGAAAAATAAATATAAAAAATTAAACTAAACCCTAAAAAAAAACTATGAAAAGTTTATAAGGAAGAGTAGCCCTACGACTGTACAAAAGTATATATAAATAACCTACGAAAAACCCTAAAAATACAAAGCAGAACGCGCTTCAGTGCACCCGTAATGGTCCAGATTGGGCTTAGGGTGGTCTGAACCACAGTGACTTGATTTGGACTTGGTTCTTTATCTCGGTCCAGACCAGCTAAGGGATGGTTCATACCACAGTGAGTTGGTTCACCTCCCTGCTTTGTTCCTCTGCTCCAGGCAAGGTTTTCGTCTAGACCTTAGCTCCGTTTGTTACTCCATGTTGCTCATTTGCTTCGTTTTCTTCATTTTCTTCACCACTTATTAGAGAAATATCATCGTTCTCACTGTATTCAGAAAAACATACCATGTAAATGGTAAAAATAATAAAATACATGAATTAATTGGAATAATGCATGATTATGTACTAAATTGTTGAGTTTGTAATTACACTTTTCAAGCGTAATCACACTGCCCAACTTGAGCATTGTTAGTCCCTAGTAATGACTTTATTTAAGTCAAACTAAAGTCTCTAACCTATTTCTCTTTTTGTTGGAAATACGACTACACTTAGTTACGTGCAGCAAACCTTTTAAACCCCTTGGTTTCCCCCGATGGATGAGTGAAGTCTTGTAAGGGTTTGCAGTGAATCTACTCACAAAATTCTTAAACTAGTCAATGGATGGTGGTAATCATTTCAATAACTCCTGATTTAAAGTCAATAAGAAATAAGTAGCAAAACTCTAAAATCTTGGATAAATGTTCCTAATGTACCTTAGACTTATCTAACTTTTTAACCATCTAATTTCAGGTGTATCAAATCATGTCATTTAGTCAACCTCGTTCGCAAATGCACTCAAAGATTATGGTTTCGACTTCAAATTTCACTATGTTATTCACTCTCAAAAGAAATTATTTAGAAAAGGGTTACTCACTTGGTTCAGGCAGGAGTACAAAAACAAATATGTGCAATGAACTCAAAATCAAAAGTGAATGAAAGAATTAAATCATAGAGTGTTACATAGTTTCATGAACCGAATGTATTAATGCAAAACAAGAATACTACTATCAATTTTCATGAGATGGATCAACACTCCTATAAGTATCTTTCACCTAGAGTCCATTAGGTCTTTACTAGGTTGTAGCTTTGTCAGGGGATATTGGCTTAAACAAATGACGGATGGGAAATTCAAAATGCATGTTTAAGGATAATTGTGTAACATAATTCTCTCTCAAACTTTTCTCTTTTCAACTCCTTGAAATATTGAAGCTTTATTTTTATATTTTTTTCTTTTCTTTGTTTTTTTTTTTTTTTTGTTTTTATATATATA
>JAVXUM010186082.1:0-10895 GCA_035590655.1 Pouteria glomerata
TTCTCCTTTAGTTTTTTGATATATATAAATATATATTATATAAATATATAAATATATATAAATATATTCTATATAAATATATATATAAATATTTAAGAATTTACTTCAGTTTTTTAATATATATAAATTTTATCTAAAAATCTTATATGAATCAAACATTTGGTAAGTTGGTTTCATTGTTAATTTCCTATCCTTAAAACTTTTGGTTTGATTCTTACGAATATTATAATTTGTAATACTTTGTTTTCCTTTTTAAAGTGAAACCATCTTCCAAAATGACATTTTTAATTTTGCCTTAATCGTAATTTTTAACGAGTAATAGACGGAGGGGCTTGATTATTACTTAACTAAAAGTATAGAAATTTGACTATCGCTATTAAACTATTAAGACTAAACTGAGACCAAAAGTAAAGTATAAGGGTGATTTTACACTTTACCCAAAAATTAATATACTAAAAGTAATTGTCACTAACGTCGAAGTTAAAAAAATTTACCTTTATACTTATTATATTAAAATGAAATTGTGAATGGTGTTAAACTTTTAAGTGAAAAATAAAAATATTTATTAAAAATTAAATAGAATCAAAGAATGTAGGTGTAAGAAATATAAAATATATGGGGCATTAATTATACCCTAAAAATATAATTTTAAAAGTTATTTTAGAATTATAATTATGTCATTTTTAGAGTTAATCATGGAATTTATTTAAATATCTTGAACTTGATTAATTTCTTGTTTTTGTTGTGAATTTTACGTCAAAATGATTAAGAAAGCATTTTTTGGAAACGGGAGTAAAGTCTCCCAAGTAGTTAATTATATTAAAATAATTTTATTTAATTTATTATTTTTAGTTAACTTTCTAATTTTTTATTACTATTGATACCTTTTTAGAATAGTATTGTTATTTATAATATTTTGTTAATTTATTTTATTATTCTACGATATTATTCTAAAGAATAAATAAATTGATTAAAAAGAAGATAAATAAAAGTAAATTATTGATATAAGACATATATATATATAATAAAGAAGCATAAAATAGTCAGAAGAATATATATTTTGTTAATTAAGTTAATTGGATTTAGTAGATATATATATATATATATGATAGTTAATTGATCGGGCTTGCATGCATTGAATCGAATTCTAATTTATCAGCTTAGACATTTTTATTTTTTGAGTTGTTAGAGATAATTTTAGAGAGTTTGAATTAAAAAAATTAATTGCTAGAGATAAATAAAGGTCGGATTATTTACTATTTGGTTAAAATTAGAGAAATATGGTTCAAAATTATTGATTCCGAAACATTTTTTTAAAACTAAAAAATAATTTTGGTTAATCCATTCAAAATTTAAATTTTAATAATAGAATAATAATTTGAAAACAAAAAAGAAAATGAATTACTTCCAATTGAAAATTATATATATATGTATATAAATATTTCATTCACATATATATTTGTTAATTGACAATAATATATTTAAAAATTATTTAATTAATCAATAACGAATAATGGATTTTTTTATTATTATAATGGATTTTTTTTTTTGGTTATCATTCTATTATAAGGACTTGACTTATTATTATGTAAATATTTTTTTTTTGTTATCATGATTTTTTTAAAAAAACAACTATTTCTAATAAAATTATCAAATACCATAAATTATCTAATTAATATAACATAATAAACTAAATTAATTATCCAATGCAATAAATTAAATATATTATTTGTTATCTCATTATTTTATAATTAATTTACTGTGCAATACCGTAATAAATATTGATCCGAGATATTCTTATCTAACAAAATAAAACAAATAAATGAAATTTAAAAAGACTATATTTAATAAAAAAATTAATTATATAATATAAAGTAAATTAATTATCTAATTAATAAATTAAATTAAATTACATTAAGACTTCGTTTGATTTATTAAAATTTTCTAAAAATCTCTTAAAAATTACTTTTTATTTCACTTTACGAATTACAAATTAATAATGTATCTCATTTTATCTTATTTTTTATAACTATAAACTTTTCCTACTTATGTGGTATAATAAATTAATTGATTTATGATCTAATTATTTTATAATACATTTATTATCTAATATATTAAATTAAGTATAAGCATTGACTTATTATTGTTTAAATTACTACAGTAGGGAATGCAATTTAAAAAAAAAAAAAAAGAAATAATTTTTATAAAAATTATCCAATAAATTGAATTAATTATGTAATTTATTTAAAATGATGGGAAGTGAGATTAAGTGGGATAAATTATTGAGTTTTTAATTAAGGTAAAAAATAAATAAATTTTAAAAATTTTTGGAGATATAAAATAAATCAAACAAAAGTTGATCCGTTTGTTACGGGTAAACCCGGAACCGATCCATCATCAGTTCAGAAGCAACAGACAGAGACAACGAGGAAAGAGGGCAAAAGAGAAGGGAAGAAAGGGGGATGGAAGGATGGAGATGGCAAGAATTGGGGTTTCCTCTTTAATCAGACGCACCAATGCTGCTGCTTCCCCAAAAGGTTCGGCTTTTCTCTCTCTACATTTCTTTCACTCTCTCTGTACCACTGCAAACCCTAGTAGCCCTGGAAAACCACAACCTTCCTCGAGAAAACAGAGCAGTTCGGGGCCCAATACTCTGGAAGATGCTGCTGAGTTGCTCAATCGAATGTTCCGAATGCAACCTTTGCCTGCCATTCCTCAAATGACCGAAGTCTTGGGGACTATCTCCAAAACGGGTCATTATGGGACGGCTCTCTCTCTCTTTCAAAAATGGCGATTCCTAGGTATTCAGGTGAATATTTACACATTAAACATAGCAATTAATTGTTACTGCCGAGTGAATCGGGTAAATTTGGGGTTCTCTCTTTTGGGTAGCCTCTTCAAGCTCGGTTATTCTCCAGACGTAGTTACCTTCACCACTCTCGTGAATGGGCTTATCTCAAACCAGAAAACTGCTGAAGCGGCAGTCTTGTTGAAGACATTAGTGAGGAAGAGAGAAATTGAACTCGACGTGATTGCCTGTGGAACAATTGTTAATGGGCTTTGCAAAACGGGAGACACGGGCTTGGCTATTAGGTTTATGACGATCATGGACGAAGGAAATTGTAAACCAAACACAGTAGTCTATAGCACCATCATTAACAGCCTTTGCAAGGATGGGAGGTTAGATGAAGCTTTGAACTTCTTCTCAAAAATGAATCAAAAGGGTATTAGTCCAAATGTTGTCATATATAATTCTTTGATTCTTGGCCTATGTAAGTTTGGCTATTGGAAGGAGGCTATCAAAGAAGCAGAGGGGTTGCTCGAGATCATGACCAATCAAGGTGTTTATCCTGACATAGACACATGCAATATTTTGATGAATGGATATTGTGTTCGAGGCCAAATGAAGGAAGCGATGAGAATTTTCAATACCATGGTGGATCGAGGGCTTAAACCTAATGTTATTAGCTATAGCATTTTAATTAAGGGATATTGCATTGAGAAGAAAATGGATGAGGCATTGCATCTAGTTCAAGAAATGCCTCAAAAAGGAGTGATACCTACTATTGAAACTTACAACACCGTTTTGCAGGGTTTATTCAATATTGGTAGTTGTCACCTTGCAATATACCTTCTTAATGCAATGCAAGCTAATGGTATCATCCTTGACACTGTTACTTATCGTATCTGGTTGGACGGGTTGTGCAACAATGGACAAATTGCAGAAGCATTGTCATTGTTTTATGACATAGGAATTAAGGGATTTCAGCTTGATATTATTATGTACAATATACTCATAAATGGATTATGTAAGGACAAGAAACTTGATATGGCAAGGGATATTTTCAACAGTCTTTCATCCAACTTAGGAGTACGTCCTGACGTTGTAACATACAATATCATGATACAAGGGTTCTGTCATAACGGTCTACTTGATGAAGCAAAAGAATTACTTGTGAAAATGGAAGAGAATGGTTGCTTGCCAGATCATATCACTCATAACATTATTGCCCGTGGATTCCCAAAGAAGCATTAGCATTATGATTCTATTAGACATCTAGAGAAAATGGTTAGTAGGAGTTTCTCGCCTATTGCATTGATTTTTTCTGAGTTACTCGATCTAATTCCAGGAAATGGGCAAGATGCTCCTCTCCTAGAAATGATTCTTAAGTTTTCACAGAAAGATAAATGCAAAATTGATGCGCAGAATGCATAGTGGATTTCTTAAGCGATTAGCTATAATGCATTTTTGTTGGCAGTGTTCTCTGATGTTGCATTGTTTTATGCATCACTGCTTTTAGAATGTCTGTACTCTGTTTCTTTTCTTGCAAGTTACTTGTAATATGACTATGTTTCCACTTCTACAAGATTTGAATTTGGAGGGACTTCTCTTCTTACATGTACTGTTTGCCAATGTAAATTTGTTATTGGTGATTTGTTAATATTTTTGCCTTTTATATTAACATAAAACTTTGACACCTTGGCAGCTAGTTGGTGTCATGCAGCCCATGCGTCACTGCCATTTCGTAAGATTCTAATGTAAACGATCTTATACATTGTTTGGTTTTAGGGCAATATCCCTTTGTCTTTATATTCACTATCGTGGTCCGATTTATATTTTGGAAAAATCGGACTGTTGATCTCTTTGAAGCCGTTCCTTACATGCAATTTTTGTTTCTTTTAACGTCGTATCATTACCTTGCAATTTTTTTCTTGTTTGTTTTAACCTGAAATCATTATTTATGGAGTCTGACATTGAAATGGAAGAATGGTCTGTTTTCTCTTTGATATTTTGTTTATCATTTCAGTGACTGAAATTGAGATAACAAGAGACAATTGCCATCCCAAGTACTTTGTTATTTCGTTGGGGAAAATTGATGTATTTAAAAACATTAATCATGAATTTTTATTGTCACACGTATGCAGTTTCATAGAAATGCTAATATTTAAATATAACGGTTTTAACTTTTTGTAATTTTAAAAATTATATTTATATTTCTTATATTATTTATATTTATACTTCCTCATTTTAGATTTTTAATAGATGTTTTTGTTTTTCACTTGGAAACTTAATATCATTCAGGACTTTATGTTAATTTAAATAATAAAAAGTGTAAATATAGATTTTTAGAGTTCAAAATATACTAAATAATTTTTATTTTAAATGTAAGAATAAAAAAATAATTATAAAAAAAAAATACAATTCTAGAAGAGAGAATTGGCATGTAATGGGAGGATAAGATGAAGAATTTGATTCAATCTTATGAATGATATAAATAAAAATGTCAAAATTACCCGCACTTGATGGATATTCGTTTCATTCGCTTTGTTTGGGGAAAGTATGGGGACACTAATAATGGGGACGAGTATGAGAATTTTAAGATTTTTCTAAATGGGTACGGGGACGGGGACAGAGACAGGTATGAGGGTCTCAACCTTATCCAATACTCATTTAAATATTTATTTATATACTTTTTTAATATTTATTTAATATATATAATATATAATTTATAATTATAATTATGTTTAGCGAGTAAACGGAGACAGAGAATCTATCTCTTAGCGAGACAAGTATAAGAAAAATTTTTATACCTATAAAGGAGATGAGAACAAAGATAGAGAAATATATTATTAAACGGAGAACGAAAACGAGAAAAGTTATAACTGCTCTATTGACATCCATAGATACAAAAGCGAAAACCTTAGTCAAAATGAATGGAGGATAAACTTTCCTTCACTTTGTTTGCTTTAATAAATTAATTATAAAAGGAAAATGAAGGCTTCTTATTTGGTTAAAAAAATAGTTATAAAAGGGTGATGAAGACTTCTAAAAACTAATTAGAGATGAATAGCATGTGATGCACATAATAACTTGCCACGTGCACAATTTTTTAAGGATATCATATATTAAAATCGAATATTGTTTCCTCTTTATTATTGAACCTTCAAATCTTTGGCGGCATTCCTTTCTATTCTCTATTATATTACTTTTATAAAATTTTTCATTAAATTTTTTATATTTTATTTTTTTACTAACTCAGCAAATTCACTAGTAATTTAAACCTCATATCTAACTTTTCTCTTTCTTGCTTATCAAATTTCTGCTATCTCCCTCTCTCATCTTCTCTCTCTTACTCTCTTTTTTTTTCTCTCCATTTCTCTCTTTCTCTCTCTCTCTTTCTTTCTCTCTCATCTTCTCTCTCACTTTAAAAGCGCAATGGACAAGTTTGCTTATAAATAATATTATTTTCATCAAATTTAAATTTAATTCTCCAGTTTCTCCATGTAAATCTAATTTTTTTTTAAAGAAAATATTTTTGTAAATAAAGATAATTTACGCATATGTATAATATATAGATATACACACCCAATAGATAGCAATGTAATAAACATCGGGAGAGCTCAAAAAACTCAAATCCAACATATTAAACCCTTCCGAGAACTCAAAGATTTTCATTAAAACCGTAAAAATTAAGGTGTGATTTATTGTAAATTATAAAAGTGATTTTTATAATTTATTCTAAAACGTAAATACAATAAGAGTGATATAATTGTTTGATATTTACTATATATACGTGTGGATGTTATATTAAATTTGTTGAGATTTAACAATTTATAATTAATGACACTGAAAATGAAAGAGAAAATCGGAAGGAATAATTCGGTCAATCAAAGTCTTCTTTCTAATTAATAAGTTTCAATTATTGGGCCCTTGTGTTTATGCTGGCCGATGAATGATATGTGATTTACGCGGTCTTTCGTTTTTATTATAAATATATTAAATCTAAATAATTATTCATTGTGGTTTAGATTTAACCCAAAAAAAAAACGAGATTTTAACTTGTTACGAGTCAAATGTTGAGCCGTTTTGTGTAATGAGGAATAAGAAAAAAACATAATTTAAGTAATATTTAGACCGGTGACAAATCATATTTTTCAGAGATGAGTAGTAAAAAATATTGATTTTTGTAAAAAAATCCGTCAGAACAGTTTTAAAATCTTTTCAAAAAATATTAATAATGGGTCTTGTTTAGTAATTTAGATGACGGTAGTCACATTAAAAAAAAATTATAGTTATTCTATTAATCGAACTCGAATTATGTAATTTTTTCTAGAATTGTAATAGATCTGAATGTGTAAAAAGTAATAGAGAATTTTAGAATTTTTTAACACGTCAAACGACCCTGTCATTGACTTTTTAGTCGATGCCCTAAGAAAAATAAATACATTTTTAAATAAAAAAGAAAAATTAATGTGGTCAGGAATTTTATCTTCATTTATTTTTTTAATTCATTTAAAAAAATTAAAAATTCACATTACAATTTTTTTATTTTTTGGTCTAAGGACGTTTTTTTTGCTCGTTTCCTTGCCGGCGTTGTAATCAATTTCGTCCTCGATGATCATTTTTTTCATTTCACTTTATTACAAGGAAGAATATTATATTAGGATTAGTTACAATTGTTGTGCATTAAACACTATTATATTTTACTAACTCAATATTAACAAGATATTTAATTAATTAATAGCGTGCCTGATAATTCAAGTGACAAAATCGTATTTCATCTGCTCATTGTTTAGCTACGATCTCCGGCCTTTCTCTTTTTTTCATTTACCTTTAATAAACATAGGTATTTAATTAATATTGACAAAGAATTAATCACCCTTTAATTTAAATCATAAAAATAATAACTTAACATAATACAATATAAAAGTCTCTTATAGTTTAAAACTGAAATTTAAGAAATAAACAAGCTAATTATAAAAGTTTAGATCTGGTAAATGACCTTTGGAAAATTGGTTAATTTGTCAGTGGAAAATGAATGTACGTACCTTTTC
Organism: Pouteria glomerata; assembly: GCA_035590655.1. Lineage (NCBI taxonomy): Eukaryota > Viridiplantae > Streptophyta > Magnoliopsida > Ericales > Sapotaceae > Pouteria > Pouteria glomerata. The sequence continues at coordinate 7,837 of JAVXUM010186082.1, forward strand.
ATGGTCGAAAGTAATTAGAAAAGAAGGCTTGTGGAAATTGTATCAAATGGAAGAAGAGACGGCAAACATTTTGACTCTAAAGCTTTCTTAATGATCGAACTTTTTAAAAGAAGTTTCTGAGCATCTATTAGAAATTAATAGGAATACGTGATCATATTTCATATTTTTTTATGTCTAATTTTATTAAATTACGAGACATTATTATATAATATATATTTATTAATCCTTAATTAGTATATGACGTTATCAAATATTTTAATAATACAACAATAATACTCATTTATAATCTAATTTCTTCTAAAATTATGAATAATTTAAATTTATTGATCTCATTTGCATGTTAAAAAAAATTTGCCAATGTAAGATGTAATTACGAAATATTTATTCCCTCAAACATACGAATTTTAAATTTATGAGGAATAACATTTTAAACAAAATGTTCAACTTTTTCACTGCAAGAAATAAGAAAAAAAAAACAAAAAGGGAAGTAGATGGCACTTAGAACAAACGAGTTTCAATGACATAAATGAGTGTTTGTTTTATTAAAAAATTTTAAAAATTTTTAAAAATTATTCACTTTTTATCTCACTGCACGAATTACGAATTCATAAATTATTTTATTTTATTTTATTTTTTATCATACCAAACACTTAAAAAAAAAAAAAAGCGTAGGAGAGTGAAAATAGTAAACAAGAAGCAAATTGTTGCGCCACAAGAGGACGATATTCCCAGAGAGAGAGAGAGGGAGAGAGAGAGAGAGAGGCAGCGGACCCCATCCACCTGAGACCAGACAAGTACTGCTAACTTTCTCCTCATTTTCCAAGCAAACAACCAGGCACCACAATAGTCCCCCGAACGAAAAATTATTGTATGCTTCTTCCCACTAATTTCTTGTATCTCTCTCGATAAAGTAACCCAGCTTTTAGTGGTGAATGAACTGTTGGTCTTCCTTTGTTTCCTACTTCTTCTCATCAATCTCAGCTGAGCTCAGATCTTTCATTTCTATTTAGAGGGGCAAGTGAATCGTGAGAAACAAGAAAAAAGAAGAATGCCCACATCCCAGCCAGTTGCTAGTTCTAATGCAGATGATCCTCCCCAGGTCTCCTTCTGCTCATATATCAAGAATGTGTTAGTATGTGTACCTATAGCTTGTGGTGGAGGAATTGGGTTCTCAATTTCCTTCAATTTTGATGTGGGTTGTAAATGATTTTCTTATAATTTCGTATTGTGCTCAAATGTAATCAGATATTTGGGTTGTTTTGTCTCTATGTTGTGGTCATATATGGTGGTTTATTTTTGGCGAATCTTTTGACACTCTTGGGCTATTTGGGATTTAGAGATATCCTTTCCTTCAATTTCAACTAAGATTATGCTGAATTGGTTTTGTTTGTCAAGATTTTTATTCTTCGAGTTTAGCAATTTATTTACATAATATTTGATTGCATATGAAAGAATTTGGCTTTAAAATCCTTTATTTTGTAGCCTTTTGTGCATGATGGTACCCGATATTGCCTGTAGGAATTATGATAAGAAATTGAAAGTCTTAGTTGGTCTCCGCCATTTAAGTTGTGCAGAAATTTCAGAAATTGAAAGTTTTAGTTGGTCTCCGCCATTTAAGTTGTGCAGAAATTTCGGGTGTCTGTTGTGTAGTTAAAAGAGTGCATGATTTTAGAAATGTTAAAAGGAACTCAAAGTTGTTACTTGAGTAGATTTATGTGAAAAATCAAATGATATTCCCAAATGTTCCATGTTTGGCACCTTCTCTTCGTTTGCAAGTAATGCCAGATTCTGATTCTTTTAAATTGAGGTTGCAGACTTATGTGACATCTTTTTATCTGGACAAGCCATCATCACTATGGGGAAAAAAATTACATTTCATTGGAAAAATTAAGCATATTATTTAATATGCTTACTTTTAAGGATGTTTCATTTGGTGCAACTTTAATCAATTGTCATCACCGGCAACACAAAATAACACATAAAACTATTCAAATGGTTACCTGATATTAGATAACCCATAACCTGTTTTCACCAAAACAAATTCTAAATCAAAGCATTTCAAATGCTTCCTTTACTAGAAATTGGAACAAGCATTCTAAATTTTCTTGGATGACATTAATCTGGTTCAGTTTATGGAACATTTTCCTGTATTAGTATGAAACTATCAAATGGTCACCTGGTATTAAATGGTAGATGTCCTGATAACCCATGACCTGTTCACCAAAAACAAATTCTAATGCTAATCATTTCAAATGCTTCCTTTAGTAGAAATCGGAACGAGTTCTGTCTAATTTTCTTGGATGACAGTCAGTTTACAGTACAGTTACATTATTAGTATGTTTTTGAAAAGCGTAATGACTCATTTGCAATATAAATGTCCATTGCATGCAGGCTGATCCCCAAATTGGAGGCCACATTGATGAAATTGCAAATTCTGGACAAAGTGTGAGGCGGTCGGATCTCTCCCTTCAAATACCTCCTAGAACTGTTGGTTTTGGAAGAAACCGTAGCACAAAGGGTTTGCTGCAGTCTCAGGATGCCTTGATTGGTAGTTCTTCATCTAGGGGCTTTCTGCAGGGTTTAAGTTTCAAGAAGAAGGTTACCACATCTGATGGTGAAAAAGCGTCTCTCCTCTGTTCGGACCTGAAAACAGCTCCTGAAAGTCCTGTGTTGGCCAATATCATGTCTGGTTGGAATAGATGTACTTCTCTTCCTGTGACACCTGCATCGCACCTGTCCCCTTCTCCTTCCACACCTGCTTCAGCAAGGACTTACGGTGAACGGGTTAAGTCACATGTAAGTTGATCTTCTATACCACTTGGTTTATGAACTCCCACAAATGTTTTTTGCACTTTGGTTGGCAAAGAGGTTTACAAAGATGGCACATGTTGATCTCAAGAAATGATTTGGACATCTGACAGTAGTGTCTGGGCTGATGAAAAACTGGATCGAACAACACACGCAATAAAAACAATCTAAGGCAAAAATTAGAAGACAATCACACAAGAACACAAGATTTACGTGGTTCGGCAATGTGCCTACGTCCACGGGAGGTTTTC
>JAVXUM010186112.1:0-10894 GCA_035590655.1 Pouteria glomerata
ATGATAAAGAGCAACTTCTACTTAACAAATTGTTCAAATGCAGACTGTGTAATGCACTAAATTAAACAATGATTGCAGGCAATCAGTACGCATTCGAGATCAAGCTTAGATACTTGGTGTAAGAAGGTATACTCGAACACGTGGTGAGCATCTGGAGTTAGGCTTGGACACGTGGCATATATCCAAGAAAGGGACAAATAGCTGCCATAAAAGCTGTCACCTTTTGCACCATATTGGTTGAAGGATAGAAAGGGTACATCTACATCTACTACCTATTACAGCTCTAGCCATGCTTGCCCCAATTACCTGGTGTAGTTTTGGCAATGGCTGTTCTGTTATCACTGAAGATTCGCTTAAACATGTGGTAAGCATCTAGAATTTAGCTTGGACACGTGGCACACATCCAAGAAAGGGACAAACAATGGCATAAAAGCTGTCACCTTTTGCATCATATTGGTTAAAGAATACAAATGGTACATCTGCACCTACTGTCAATTATGACTCTGGCCATACCTGCCCCAGCTACCTAGTGTAGTTCTAGCCATGGCTACTCTATTATCATTGATGATTCAAGTAGGACCTTCCTTTGAAGAAGGACAGCACGTGCCTAACAAATTATAATACCTAAATAATGAAGCAAGAAGCTAAACACTACTAGCCATATAAATATTCTGTTAAAGTTGCTCTAGAACTCTCCTGTATTCCATACACATTTTGACTTGATCGTTGGAGCGGCATTCAGTCGAACACCAGTTGGTCAGCAGTTTTGTTTCAAGATATGGGAGAAAAGCAGAGAAGTGTGAGTCGTCATCGTCCGACCATATCATTAGCACCTTTTCAACTAGTTAGACATTTTGGCGAAAGACATCATTGGATTTTTGACATTTCAATTGGCACTGTCTATGGAAAATCAAGACCATATCCCCACGAAAGATATAATCTACCAGTAGCAAAGATGAGTAGGAGTATCAGAGAAGATCAATTAGGTCACGATCCCCTAAATAAAAGGACAGCAGTATCTAGGAGATTCGTCCATCATGAGCCATCTCTGGCACACGATCTGCCAATTGGACACGAATGCTCTATGGGGCCTACATAACCCCGGGAATCAGCAAGACCATCGAGCTGCTGACTATGGGCTCCCAATACAGAATGGGCTCACCCTCAGCCAGTATCGAGTAGAAATATTGCGAAGGGAACATAAGTCACAGATCCTCCATGACTAGCTTGCCTTATACGCTAAGCATTCACAGGCATAAAGTGTAGGCTATCGGTCTCGTCGTGACTTTCACGAGCATGGATGTGGTGAGTCATCTTCAAGTTGTTCTCGCTCCTCCTAACAAAAAACGGAGAGGCAATCTAGCCCAGATTCTCATTCGAGCGAAACTCATTTTAAACAATCACATTTATTGATAGATAGACCTGCTAGAGAGAATGGAGGTGACTTGACAAAGTGGGTACTTAGGTGACTAGCCGACCATGCTAAACACAAAATAGAGCATTTTACCTATTATTTAGCGAGAAAGACTCTCGATCGTATCACCATTTTACCATTTGTCTCCAACATCGACCAGATGGAGCTTCATCGAAAATTTACCCTCCCCAAGGTTCACATTTAACAATGGTAAGTTTGACTTGTTGGCACACATGCACCACCACAAACAAGTTATGTCCTTCTGGAACCTCAATAACACACTCATGTGTAAGGTATTCTCCTCCAACTTAAGAGAGATCGCCTCACTGTGGCTCGATAGATTAGAATCGAGGTTGATTGGTACCTGGACTCAGCTGGTGGAGACCTTCGTGGCTCGTTTCATTGCCAATAGAAAATAGCCTCGCTTGGTAGATACAATGATGACCATGAGGAGGAAAAATAGTGAAAGCTTGAAGAGCTATGCTCAGTACTACATCGAAGCTTACAATGAAGTGGAGGATTGCTCCGAACAGATTGCCGTGGCTTTCTTCAAACTCAGCCTATAAGGCTAGTTGATGATTTGGCCAATCTGATGGGTCTGATTGAAAAGTACTCGAAGGCCAATGATGAAACTAGCGATGTAGAGAAAGAGAACCTACAAAAGGGCAATATAAAAATGAAGGTTTGAGTCAACAACAAGAAATAGACTAAATATCAAAATAAGAAAGACATGCTTAAAGCAATCAACAAAGTGTTCAAGATACTAGTCTATAAGCTACTACTAAAAATTAAAGACAAGCCCTTTTTCACATGGCTGCAAAAAATATGTGGTGACCTATCCGAGAGGGACCAATCCATGCGTTAAGCTTACCAGAGAGATAAAGGCCATCACACAAAGGAGTGTTGAGTATTCAAACATCGCCTAGAAAAGCTAGTCCATGTAGGCCATTTGCACAAGTTCGTAGACGATAAAAAAAAAGGCAAGAGAAGGGTTGACTAGTCACCCATAAACGATAGGCCACACGAGCATAACGATCGACCTATCCAAAGGATCATTAATGTGGTACATCTTAGCTATGAATCTAAGAAAGAGGGGATTAGATCCTAGATCGATTGCATAAAAGTAGCCCACCTCAAAGAAGTGTTAAACATTAGCGGTTAGTCATCTCAAGGCCATAAAAGAAGCAGAACATAACTAGGGTGTAAGATCATCTTTACCAATAACAACATGGAAGTCATTCAACAATTGCATAGTGACGCTCTGGTAGTCACTCTAAACATCAGCAACTGCAAGGTGTGCCACATTCTCAACGACCAGGGTAGCTCTACAAAGTTAATGTACTATAAGCTTTTCAAAGAGTTTAGTTTGCCGGATTCTGACCTTACTCCAGCCCATTGCCCTCTGATCGTGTTCAACTCAGCTCCAGTCTGGTCCCTCAAGAAGATCACGATCCCCTTTTGAGTTAGACCTATGGAGCTACAAACAGAGTTTTTGGTGGTAGACATTCTGTCCTCGTACATATCCATAATAGGATGGTCCATGGCTGCATAAGATGAAAGCTATTCCATCTACATACCACCAGATGGTTAAATTCCCAATTTCCCAAGGCATGTTCTCAATCAAATGGGACCAAATCATATCCAATAGGTGCTATTTGATCACCATTAGGGCAAAAACTATCCCAACAAAGTTAAATCTATGATCAGATCAAATGATATGCCAACCTTGGAGGATGTCGGGGAAAAATCCAATCAGAAGGCTATCGAAGATCTGAAATCCATTCCCATTCACAAATCTGATCCAGAATGGTTCTTCTTGATCAGGAAAAACATTTCCAATTAAGAGAAGTAAGAGCTAGTTGCGTTACTAAAGCAAAACTTAGAAGTGTTCACGTGGACCTCATATAAGATACCAAGGATCGATCCAAAGGTCATATGCCATAGACTAAACATATTGCCAACTAAGAAACCAATTATTCAGAAAGAAAGTTAATCATTCTTTGTGCACACGGAGGTAATGATTGAAGAGGTCAGTAAGCTGTTAGTGGCCGACATAATCTGAAAAATCAATCATCCAAAATGGATTTCTAACACTATCGTGGTCAAAAAGAAAAATGGCAAATAGAGGGTTTGCGTTGAATTTAATATCTCAATAAAGCCTACCCTAAGGACTTGTTTCCCCTTCTAAAGATCAACCAGCTCATCGACACTATAGTTGGGCATGAAATGATGAGCTTCCTAGACTCTTGTCAAGGCTATCACCAAATTCCAATGTTCAGGCCTGATCAGGAAAAAAACGGTGTTCATCATACTCTAGGGAATCTATTAATATAAATTAATGTTGTTTAGACTTAAAAATGTTAAGGCCACTATCAGAGAATGGTAACAAAGATGTTTGACTCTCAAATCGGCAAAACGATAGAGGTATACATCAATGACATGGTCATCAAAAGTAAGGCGAAGACAGACCACTGGTCTGATCTCAATGAGGTATTTAAAATTCCCAAGAAGTATGCCCTGAGGTTAAATGTTGCTAAATGTGCATTTAAGGTAAGTTGAGGGAAATTCCTCGAGCATCTGGTGACTAAAAAAAAAATAGAGGTAGACCCCGACTAGATATCTTCAATATAAAAGCTTTACTGACCAACCACGGTGAAAGAAGTACAAAGGCTGATGGGTATGGCAATGACACTAAACCACTTCATTAGCAGAGCCTTTGATTGGTGTCGACCATTTTTTAGACTGTTAAAAGGGAAACAAATCTTACATTGAGATAAAAAAGTCTGACCGGGTTTTCAAAGAACTGAAAGCATACCTAACTTCTTCTCTTTTATTGTCCACTCTGTGACCTAGAGAGAAGCTGTAACTATAGATCACGGTATATAAACACTCGGTCAGTGTAATGCTCACAAAAAAGGGAAATGATCGATCTATTATGTAAGCAAAAAGATGATCAGGCTAAACAAAGGTATTTTCCTATTGAAAAACTAATGTTGGCATTGATAGTAGCCTAAAGGAAATTACCACATTATTTCATTGCTCATCTGATCGAGTTCTTGACCGAACAGCCTCCCAAGTTGGTGCTGAGAAAGGCCAATCTCTCGGGGAGAGTTGCTAAATGGGTAATTGAGCTCGGTGTGTACGATATCGCGTTTGCGCTAAGGATAGCAATTAAAGGGCAAGTACTAATAGATTTCGTAGCAAAGTTCATTCCACCATTCATGCTTGGTGAATGCAACACAATGAAGATAGCCTCTGGATACGTTTGGACAAACAATCAAGGTGGATGGAGTCACATCAAAGAATGGTTCGAGGGTTAGAGTGGTTCTGACCTCTCTAGAAGCTTATGTCTACGAATACGTGGTGGAACTTAGATTTCAAGCAAGTAACAACGAAGTCGAATACAAGGTAATGTTGGTTCATCTCAAGTTAGTGTCATGATTAAAAAGTCAATTAAAAATGGGAGTACGAGGTGCACTCAAACAACATGGTAAGGTGTTATGAACTAGCTCAAACTTTGATGGATAAGTTTAACTCAGTGGAGCTCAAACTGGTCAGGAAAAACGATAACAACCGAGCTAGATGGACCCGATCATCCAGTATTTAAGGAATGACATGCTGCCATAAGACAAGAGAGAAGCCACTAAGATCAGAGCTAAGGCATCAAGATTTTGGTTATCTCCTGACCAACAGTAGTATAAAAAGTCATTCAATGCCCATACTTACTCTGTGTTCATCCAAACTAAGTGTAGGCTATGTAAGAGGAGCTATAAGAGGGAAGTTACAAAGTGTATGTTAGGAGGTGGTCCATGGTGCTTGAGCGATGTCACAAAGATACTGATGGCCCCATATACAAAAGGACACTGTTCAATACTCGATCAAATGTAACAAATATCAAAGGTTTGCCCCAATCCCTCATTAACCAGCTCAAGACATGAGCCTTTTAACTAGCCCATGGCCCTTCATGTAGTGAAGAGCAGGACATAATTGGCCACTACCTATGGCCGTTGGAAGACAGCAATGGTTACTCGCAGCAATAGACTATTTCACAAAATGAATTGAAATCGAACCACTCAGTACCATTAAAGGTTCTGATACTAGAAGGTTTATATAAAAGAGCATAGTCACCAGGTATGGGGTCTCATAGAGTTTGATTTCTGACAATAGCACACAATTGACATCAATTTATTTAGGGAGTTTTGCTCAGACCTTGGGATTCGAAATCACTACACCACACCGGCATACCCTCAAAGCAACGACCAAGTTGAGGTCTCCAACAAAACCATACTGAGTGGCATTAAGAAGCGCTTACAGTAGGCTAAGGGACATTGGGTGGAAGAACTACCAATCGTGCTTTGGGCCTACAAAACTATCCCACGTCAATCAACTGGAGAAACCCCATTCTCATTGGCATATGGGGCAGGGGTAGTCATACTACTGGAGATTGGCATGCCCACAATTCGAACCTTGGCCTTCTTATAAGAAAGTAATGATGCGACACTTGAGAGAAATCTGAACCTCTTAGATAAAAAGAGGAAACTCGCTCAGGTTCGAATGGCTATTTACCAACAATAACTAAAAAAGTCGTGAAGCTAACACGTCCAAGTAAGATTTTTTAAGGTGGACAATCTCTTGTTAAGGAAGTTAATGCTGGTAATTAAGAATCCTACTAGTGGCAAGCTTGATCCAAGTTGGGAAAGCCCTTACAAAGTCACTGAAGTAGTCAGTAATGGAGCCTACCATGTAGAAAACATAGAAGGGAGAAGTCATAAGGCCATGAAACGTCACTAATTTGCGAATCTATTACCATTGAGAAGCCTATTGTAAACTCCAATTTATGGATAAGAATTGTCAATTTCAATACTTGTGTTTTTATGATTAATGATTCTTCTCAGTAAAGCAAATACCTGGCACAAGGCCAAAGTTTAGCCACCTGACCCGCTCAGGTTGGCCGTAGAGATACTTGGCGCAAGGCCATAGTTTGGCCACTTGACCCGCTCAGGTTGGCCATGGCCATACCTGGCACAAAGCCATGGTTCAACCACCTGACCCGCTCAGGTCGGCCATAGCCCTACCTAGTGCAAAGCCCAGCTACATGACTCACTTGATTGATTATTGTCGATTTCACAAAGTAATCCATGATAAGGGCACTCCTGTTTGGTCTATCCTTATTCGAATATGGCTTAGCTCATACTATGTGACATGATATGCCTTCACATAGATTATCACTGAGCTAATTTATTTTGACAAGTATTTAAGTTTGGATATATTTGATAAGTTTCATTAACTTACTTTTAAAACTTAATAAAGTTATGTTAGGAATTCGACTCAAGGGTTCAAACTCTATGTCTACACATGTTCATTTTTACCAAGTCCCCTAATTCAAATCATTAAGGCAAGTTATTAAGTTTACACAGATTTTATTTAGATTTAAGTTGTTAAAGGGAAGTAATTTAAAATTGTTCACAAGTGTTGGTGGTCGGATTATTTATGGCTGACCAATTATATCTCAAACTTACAACTAATGCATAAACTAAGTTCTTAACATAAATGTTACTCGGGGAACGAAAAATACAAAGACAGTGGAAGAAGAAAATGTTTTCATTATTGATGATTGGGGGGCATCCCCTCAAAGCTATAAAACAAACAAGTTTACATAGGAAAATAAAACAAAATAAAGAAAAGTAGAGCTAGGTGCTCTTGTCCACCCTCTCCTGGCCCACGACGCCGTGAACAACTTCCTCGACACATTGAGGGGTTTCTATTCGACTTTGGGACCATCCCTGGAACTTCCCTCCTGAAGTATGAGATCCTCGGCCATTTGGTTGACCTCGCGGGTAGACTCTTCCCTGATCATAAGAGATAGGCTCCCCTTATTATCTTCATTATCCAATGGGAGGAGCTGAGGCTCAGCCTTAGGCTACTCGAATGACATGAAGAGTTCGGAGTCAGGTAGCTCATTGACTTTGCTATGGGCATCAACCCAGCCATTACGATAGTATGTTTTGGCCATGATAAATACTTGTTTTTAGTAGTCATTACCATCCTCCTCATAACCTTCCGAATAGGCCTTCTTCCCTTTCTCTCGTATTTTAGTTTCCAGTTTGACCACCCTTCTATTTGTAATTTTAAAGCCCTTCTTCATTGCCTCATAGTTAGCCTCTAAACATTTATTTTTTTTAGTGAGCTCGTGGCTTTGGTTGTACCTCAGTCACATTATCTTTAGCTTTCTTAACTCAGATACAGTAAGTGTCTGCTACCCTTTTGATGTTTTGAATGCTCTCTGAAAAGCATTCAAAGTGCTGACCAGTGTCTTTAAAGAACTTAGTGGCCAGCATAAAGGGAAAAAAAAGAAGTCAGGACAATAAACAGATAAGAAAAAATGACTTAGTTGAAATGAAAAGTTTAAGCTTACCAAGAGCGAGTACTGGATTGACTAAAAGAACCATATGTGATCGAGCAGATTCATGATCTGATCTCGATCATTAGGAAGTGTTGCAGCATTAGCAACTAACATCATGACCCCATAGTTGGACATGACAGAGTCCCTAGTGGTGATTAGCCAAGTGCCAATCATGGGATTGATGATGAAGTTTTAGCCCCAGTGCTAGGTGGCGGGCTTTTCATCTAAATCAATCGTATGGCTACTACTTGGGGCAGCATCCTTAGAGGAGTCAACCTCGTATGGTTGCTTTCCTATCATCACTTCGCTCTGAGTGGGGGCTTAGAAGCTTTGCACTTCCTGTTGACTTCTTTCTTTCCTTTGTCACCTCAACCTTTCTTCATGGCTGCTAGCAGGTTTTGGGGAGGCACGACTTTTGATTTGGTAGTCGGCCCGATTATAACCATCACTGTCTAAGGAATGGCCGTTGGGAAATCTTTAGAGTCAACTAGATCATTGATCTGATCCTCGTCGATGTTTGATAGAAAAGCAGTTAAGCTGCAGTGTGTGGGCTTGTATCCGAGTAAGTGAGGTGTAGTCCAAACAAGTCCTTTTAAAGGAACCTCCTTTTTGTATGAAAGGACTTTGGCGATTTGACAGAAGTTTACACTTTAGGGGTTAGTAAATCTCTTGTTAAAACCATTTGCTATAAGAAAAGAGAAAAAATGAGTTAGCAAACATCCAATCAATGAGAAAAATAAAAAAAGTAAGCCTAGATGTGAGCGATTGACTTTGTACATCCCCTACAAAGTTTTGGACACTAAAATGCTTATCTTCCCTTGGCAACCATTGTCAATCCTTCTTGACCAGGATATGGTCGTCCAACAAATTCTTACTCGAGTTAGGCAGGGCATTCGCAAGGTTATCCTCTACTTGATTTCAAATAGTACTTCTTGTTTTTCAATGGGGTCATAACGTAGCAGTAGAGTATCTCTTAAGGGCCCAAACTTTGACCCTCAAGATTTAATTGAGCTCTATTACCATGACCAAAATCCTATACTTGTTTGCGCGTAGTTGCCCGGGGCATATCTCTACCATTAAAAGAGAAAAATGAATGAAAGGCTAGAACAGAAAGGCCACCCTACACTACTCGATGGCCACTAGCGGCCATAACACGCATTCAGACCCCTATTCTTAGCGATGTTGGAGTCATCTTTATCATGTAAAGCTAATAGGACAGAGGGAGGTATCTGACGCCTATCCCTAAACGCTTCTATACTATCTGATTTCTTGAGGCCATTCAAAAGCTTCCCCATTATAAGGAAAGTTAAAACAAAATAGAAAGATGAAAAATAACACTCACCCAAGTTTAATACAACAATGGCACTTTCAGTTAGACACAGAATAATGTCAAATAGATGTGCATAAGGGAAGGTTAGAAGCAAGAGGACAATGGAAGTTTTGAAAGTTTGAAGACACAAAAAATCCCCATAACTGCAGAAGATGGGCATTTATAGAGATAGAAGATTAAGAGATGGGACGTGAACAGGTGGAGTGTGTCATTTATAGCAAAGGGACCCTCTATGTGCCCCACATGATGTGTGTCTAGGGCTAGCTTAAGCGTCAGGGGCGATTAGACTGGCCTATATATGGCCTATTAACAACCCCTAACTGTCATATTTCATAACGTATGCGGCCTACTTTAATAACATTAATATATGTATATTCCCGGATATGTAAGATACGCCGATCAGGTACATGCTATCCAAATATATGTATGTGTAGCCAGTGCTACTCCTAACTCTTTTACATGTGCCGAGCATTCCACATGCATAAGAGTTGGGGACAAGTAGAGGGATTGTCTAGACATACGGCATGCATTAAGGATCAAGCTTAGATATATAGTGTATGGAGGTAGGTTTGGACACATGGTGAGCAACTAAAATCATGCTTGGACGTGTGGCACACATCTAAGAAGGAGACAAATAGCTGCCATGAAAGGTGTCACCTTTTGCACCATATTGGTTAAAGGATACAAAGGGTACATTTGCCTCTATTGCCTATTATAGCTCTGACCATGCATGCCATAACTATCCAATGTAGTTCTAGCCATGGCTACTCTGTTATCCCTAAAGATCCAAGTAAGATCGTCCTCTGAAGAAAGATAGCACGTGCCTAACAAACTATAAATACTTGAACAACGAAGGAAGAAGGTAAGCACTACTATCCATATAAACATTCTATTAAAGTTACTTTAGAACTCTTTATTATTCCATTCAAATTCTGACTTGATCGTCAGAGAGACATTCGATCGAACATCACCTGCCTAGTAATTTTGTTTTAGGATCTAGGGGATGAGCTAAGAAGTGTGAAATGACATCATCTAATCATGTCATCAGCACCTTTCCAACTGGTCAAACACTTTGGCAGAAGACATCATCAAATTTTTGACACTCCATAGTCAAAATTTATAATCATCCTCAAGGGGATATCATCAATCCAATTTATCAGGACGTAGATTCCTTCTACTATTAATTTCACCATATATAAACTGTCATTGCCTAACCCACTAAGTTTAGTAACTAGTATAGAATCTCACTCTTTATGTAATTAAAGCAACAATCACCATAAACACGTGTCTAAAAATAGAATTCAAACTAAGAGTATAAGTAATTATAATAAGTGTGAGGTTAAATTATTTTATAAAGTTAATATAAAATAATTACCTCAACTTTGTCCAGTTTAGTACACACAAAAGTGTACTAACATAAATAGTTGAAATTAAACCATTCCCCTTAGTCAAGACAGACCTACTAAAAATCTATAGTATAGTTCTTCTGATGGTGTGTCTAGTTCTATCTAAGACTGAATAATAGGCTTGTATTCCAAAAGAACTAATGATCTAATCTTTTATGTGTAAATCGTACTCTACACACTAGATCAAATACTCTTTGTGAACACCAAATAAAAATCAAACCAAACCAAACTAAGCCTTTTCCCACTAGGTGGGGTCAGTTATACGGATTTGACGACGCCAATCAAATCTATTGAGGGCCATATCCTCCGTTAAATCCATGTAGGCAAGGTCATGTTTAATA
>JAVXUM010186192.1:0-10892 GCA_035590655.1 Pouteria glomerata
TAGTAAATTTTTAGCTTTCACATCTTTTTGAAACCTTTCACTTTAACCAAAACAAAAAGAAATTCTATTTTTTTTTTGTTCACCATTTTTACAAGTAATTTTCACAAACGAGTTTTCAAAGAGGAAAAAGACCAAACCCATGATTCTTAATCACGTAAGCTCCCTGTGGATTGACTCGGGACTTACCTAGTTCCTATACTTAACTTGACCTCTTATACTTGGGAGTGAACCACAACAAAAGTGAGTGAGTGTCACTTATTGTGACTCTGAATGATAATTTTATTATTTATATTATTATTTCATATTTTCAACATCATTCGGAGGCTCAAATTTTGACAAAAATTTTAAAAAAATATAATTTATTGAGTTTTTTTTAGATGTTTGGCGTGTAAAGTAATTTTTAGAATTTCTTAAACATTGGTATTTGATTTGACTAAAAAAAATTGCTAAAAGTGATACGTAATAAAATTTTATTGAAGAAAATTATGAATTTTTGTAATCTTTTTAATATTTTTTGAAATTTTTTTACAGCTATATCAAAAAATGAAGTCAAACTTTAAAAATTATTTGTTCTCCAAAATGAAGTCATACTTTCTCATATGTATTGGAGTTGAATATTTTAAAAAGAATGAACACTTGTAACAATTAATTATTCGATGATAATAACATTTGAAGAATGTAGAATTTTGGTTTGCTCCAATGTCATATTAGATTGTTTGTTTATCTCTCATCTAAAAATTTTAGTTGTTATGTTATTTTTGGTTGGACATTTGATTCGAAAACATGCATGAATGTAAGTTTTTATTAATGGGAAATTTTTACATTTGATTGATATTTTATCAAATAATTTAAATTAAAATATTTTATATTTATACAATTATAATTTTTGAAATCCAATATAGAGTGTGTTTGGAATTGTATAAAATTGTAAAAGTTAATATTTTGTATTTTGTATAATGAATAGAAAATTTAAATTTTACAACCTCATAATTCGTATTTATAAAGATTTATAAAATTTTATATTATTTTATTTTACATCAAACGATGCCATAGTATTTAAAATTTTACAGGTAATGAACTCTTTGTAATTGGTGGATAAGTAAAATCTTTCTCATTGATAAAAATGTCAATATTTCCATTTCTGTCTTTATTAGCAAATGAGTATGCTCATAAATAAATAAATAAACAAATAACAGTGATTAAATTAATTTAGATTATTATTTTGTACTTCCAATTACAGATACTTTGGTGGGTATTTGTAGTCCCAATAGTGGCGCTGGATGTGAAGATATACGGACAGTGGTTCACGAGAGGAAAGCGGTTTCTGTCGACGACGGCGAATCTGACGAGCCAATTATCGGTGATAGGGAACTTGGCCGGGGCTTGGGGACTGGCGCGAATGGGGTGGAAAGAGATCGCGGTCTGTATGTTCTCTCTGGGGATAGCCCATTATTTGGTCCTGTTCGTGACCCTCTATCAAAGATTGTCGGGGAGTAATAGCCTTCCGGCGATGCTCAGGCCGGTCTTCTTCTTGTTCTTCGCTGCACCAAGCATGGCCTGTTTAGCTTGGGACTCCTTTTCCGGATCCTTCGATAACTCCTCCAAGATGCTCTTGTTTCTTTCTCTGTTTCTCTTCATGTCTCTGATACGTACGTGATTACGGTATATATGTACTTCAATTTATGTTCATAACACGGATATATAAGTTTATGTTTACATGCATAAAAATTTTGAAACAAATAAAAATTTCGATCTAATGTACGTCCGACAAAATATATATATATAACTTTTATATATTTCTATATATATGCATGCAATATTCACGAAAATAAAATTAATATAATACATAATTGGATATATAAAATTTAAAGAAAAATCATATAAAAAATTTTATAACTTTAGAAATTTTTGTCTATTCAAGTTCAAATTTATCCTAATCATATATATTTAAAATATATACAATAATAAAATAATTTAATGCGCCATTTAATGTATGTATTTCAAATGTCCAAGTAATATGTATTTTCGTACGTGCAAAACTCAAATCTACACCCATTTTAAGATATTCATGATTTGTTATAACTCCCACTTAGTAGTTGTATTATTAAACATTCGATGTGTTTGGTTGCATAAGAGAGTACCATGTTTAGTAACTTTCAATAGTTGAAATTGTAACACTCGGTATTTTATTTAGTATATTTTTGTATTATTTCAGAGAAAATAAAATACTTAAAATGAGTTTAAATGTATGATTACATTTTACACGGGCTGAGTTAGCTCGGATTAAGATTGGGCTGGACAAAAGTGGGCCAAGGGCTGAATTTTTTTTCCTTTTTTTTCCTTTTTCGTTTATTTCCTGCAAACCAGAGAAGAAAGAGAGAGAGAGGAAGAAGAGAGAGAGACGAGAGAAAAAAGAGGAGAGAGAGTGCTAGGAGGCAAACAAACAGTCGATCTGGGGAGTTCTCAACGCGGTGATTGTCGTGGTGCGGTCGGTTTCGGGTGATTCGAAGTGAGGAAAGAGAAATCGGAGTTTGAAGTTCGGAGCTCAAAGTAGTTTTCTTCGTTTTTCTCTATTTTTCTTCAGATTCAAGGTAGGTGGGATTAGATCTGTACTCTACATGTCGTAGGGATCATTTTGATATATATTACGTGATTTGGTTAGAATTTATACAAATTTACATATATGTATATATATGTTATGGTTATATATACATATATATGTATGAAATTAATGTTCATTTTTGAGTTATTTTCCAAATTAATGTTGCAGAAACGTAAAAGTTAGATCTATGAACATTTCTATATAAGAGATTGTTGGAAATGAAGTTGGGTTGGTTAAATATGAGAAGAAATGGAGAGAAAACACGTGAGAGCTGGGAATGGGGGGCTGGCATTCGGACGGCCGAGAATGGAGAGGGGTCTAGCGTCCGGACGGCAGAATGCTAGATCTGGCTGTTTTGTTTCTTTTTATCTCCTGATGCTTATTTTGACCCCCGAAATTGTTCATATACATGTTATGAATGTTATTTGGATCCCAAATGATGAATTAGATGATTGTGAATATGTTTTCATATTGAGTGAACGTGTAATTCCATGATTGAGCATATCATGAGTATTGGGATATGGGATGGTTTCATCTGGTGGAATTTGTATTTGGATTGGCCGAGAGGGCCATAGATTGTGACGTGCCGAGGCACGATTTCGATAAACATTCACTAAGGTTGAGATGATAGATTGTAATAACACCGGATGATTCCTAAAATTTATAAACGTGACTAGAGCTTAGTTATGTGGAGTTGGGACGTTAATATGGGTTTATGGATATGATATTTTCCCGGACTGCAACTGGTTGCCTGCTATGAGATAGCGGATGCCTGCCTGAGATAGGTGGATGCCTGACTAGAGGTGTAACACGGTTTTCTAGTAGAAGGGTTAGGGAGTGTAACACGGAGCCTCTGAGTTTTTACACCTGTGGGGGTGTAACACGGTTCCCCACAAGACTATGAGATGTATATATATATGTATATGCGTTTGCCGTAAGCACTGAAACGGTGTGCTTGGTGGCCGCGCATGCTTGGCTTTTCGGCCTTACTAAGTGTCACTTGTCCCAGGATAAGGTTTGAGGTAAATGGAGAAATAGGATGCATAGCCATGTCATTTTATTTCACACATTGCATGAGATATGCATATTTATATTGTTGTTGTGTATATATATATAATATGTTATATGTGTACACTGGGCACACTGGCACTGTCCTACCTACTGGGCTAGTTAGCTTATCCCCTCATTATTGCAGGTAATACAGGGAGGTAGGGTAGTGACCATCCTGAACTGAGTTGACAATTAGAGACCTTAGAAATTATTTTATTGTATTGAGATTATTGTATTTTATTTGTGAGACTGTGGTTGTGGGTCCTATTGTGGATTGATGACATATGTTGTATATTTTATTTATATGGGATTTGGGACGGTTGTATGGATCTGATGTATGATATTATATTATGACTTGACCTTAGAACAGGTTTATTTTAATTTTTTGTTTTAAATTGTACATATTTTCCCATACCGTCCGTCCCGGACACACTATGTTAGGGGCGTGACAATTATGGTATTAGAGCATTAGATTGCGATTGTTTAGGTCATTGGGTAGTATGGCCTAGACGTTTCCTTTGCGTTTAATTGTTTATGATGATGTTGGGGCTAATGGTGATGGTGTTTTTATAGAATGTCTGGATGTGGAAGAAGAAGAGGTGGTATGCTGAGGGGTCAGTCTAGTGGTGAAGATCCCTTGGGTGATGAAGGACAGAGTGGGTACCATGAAATGCCATTAGCGAATGGTAGGGTTCCACAGCCGACGTATGAACAAATGATGTAATTTATGGCGGCTCAGTGAGCCCAGATGCAGGGATTAGGTGTGCTGGTTGCAGCACCTGCTACTGCTCAAGCAGTTGCTCTTGCGCCGGGGGAGACACCTATAATGAGAATAATCAATCAATTTAAGAAGCATGACCCGCCGAAGTTCAACGGCGAGGGGGAACCTATGGAAGCCGAGTGGTGGTTAGAGGAGAACACAGAGAAGATGGAGACTTTGGGAGTAAAGGGGAATAAGGTGAGGATCAAGGTGGCAGCGCGCCAGTTCCAAGGCAGTGCTGTCCATTGGTGGAGATCTTATAGAGGAACTGTAGATGTATCGACGCTGACTTGAGAGAAATTCAAAACAGCGTTCTTAGAAAGGTTTTTCCCTTCCGTGATGAGGGAAATAAAGGTGCAAGAATTCTTGGCACTAGAGCAAGGCAATATGACAGTGCAACAGTATGAAAGGAAATTTGCGGAATTGTCTCGTTTTGCCCTGCAGTACTTGCCAGATGATACTGCAAAGGCAAGCAAATTTGAATGGGGGCTTAACATGAATATTAGGAGGCAGATCATTGATGATGTTTCCGACCAATTCTGGGGTGGTAGCAGCGGCTCTCGAGGTACAGTTGTATGGTTCTGATGTATGATATTATATTATGACTTGACCCTGGAACAGGTTTATTTTAAATTTTTGTTTTAAATTGTACATATTTTCCTATACCGTCCGTCCCGGACACACTATGTTAGGGGCGTGACAATTATGGTATCAGAGCATTAGATTGCGATTGTTTAGGTCATTGGGTAGTATGGCCTAGACGTTTCCTTTGCGTTTAATTGTTTATGATGATGTTGGAGCTAATGGTGATGGTGTTTTTATAGAATGTCTGGACGTGGAAGAAGAAGAGGTGGTATGCTGAGGGGTCAGACTAGTGGTCAAGATCCCTTGGGTGATGAAGGACATAATGGGTACCATGAAGTGCCATTAGCGGATGGTAGGGTTCCACAGCCGACGTATGAACAAATAATGTAATTTATGGCGGCTCAGTGGGCCCAGATGCAGGGATTAGGTGTGCCGGTTGCAGCACCTGCTACTGCTCAAGCAGTTGCTCTTGCACCGGAGGAGACACCTATAATGGGAATAATCAATCAATTCAAGAAGTATGACCCACTGAAGTTCAATGGCGAGGGGAAACCTATGGAAGCCGAGTGGTGGTTAGAGGAGAACACAGAGATGATGGAGACTTTGGGAGTAGAGGGGAATAAGGTGAGGATCAAGGTGGCAGCGCGCCAGTTCCAAGGCAGTGCTGTCCATTGATGAAGATCTTATAAAGGAACTGTGGATGTATCGATGCTAACTTGGGAGGAATTCAAGACAGCGTTCTTAGAAAGGTTTTTCCTTTCCGTGATGAAGGAAATGAAGGTGCAAGAATTCTTAGCACTGGAGCAAGGCAATATGACAGTGCAGCAGTATAAAAGGAAATTTACGGAATTGTCTCGTTTTGCCCCGTAGTACTTGCCAGATGATAGTGAAAAGGCAAGGAAATTTGAATGGGGGCTTAACATGAATATTAGGAGGCAGATCATTGGGATGATGCTTCCGACCTATTCTGGGGTAGTAGCGGCGGCACTCGCGGTGGAGCGAGATGTGGTGGATTTCTGATCTAGGGCGAGGACCAGTCAAAGTCAGGGACAGGGACGGGTCCAGGATTATGGTTCTAGGTTAAGTTCTAGACAGAGAAAATGGAATGAGCAAGCTGGGACTTCCAGGAGGAGGTTTCAGAGACAACCGGATTTTCCATATCAGAAGAGTAGTTCTGGGTCTGGTTCAGGTTCAGGTTTGGGTTCTGGTGGCTAAGGGCAGCAACAACAGCAGCAGTTTCGGTCCCCGTTGAAAGGCGGTTATCAGGATCAGTATGGGCAGAGACTGTGTTTCAAGTGCAATCAGCCAGGGCATTTGCAGTTTAACTGTCCATTCGAGGAGATGTCACGAGAAAGTGTTGAGCCGGGCACTCAACAGATTGAACCCTATCCGACTCAGCAATTTTTCATGATTCCTGCACTACCGATGCAGCAGCCTATTCAACAGATTCAGCAGTTCCAGCAACCACGTAGTGGTGGCAGTAGTCAGAGGGGTAGAGCAAGATGAGAGGGCAGTTCCAATGGTCAGAGGACACAGGGACGTGCCTATGCGTTGGCATTGCAAGATGATACTCCAGATGTCTCAGTGATACGCGATACATTTCTTTTGTTTAGCACTTAGGTGCATGTTTTGTTTGATACCAGCGCATCACATTTCTTTATCTCGCATGCATGTGTTAGGACATTGGGATTGGTTCCAGAGAGGTTAGAGGAGCCTATGTATGTGGAATCGCCGGTGGGTGAGAGTTTGTCAGTAAAATGGATATGTAAGAATTGTGTTCTACAGCTGGGGGATGTCCAGTTGTGGATTGATTTGAGGGTTTTGAAGATGAGGGAGTTTGATGTCATTCGGGGATGGATTGGCTGTCCACTTATCGAGTGACGATAGATTATCATCGTAAATTGGAGACGGCTATTCTTCCGGATGGCACAATAGTTAAGATTCGGGGAGAGGCAAGAACCGTGTTGCCTTCTCCATTGCTGGAGTCTCGGTATGTGGGGAAGTTTTCAGCATTGTTGGCTAGTTTGAGGTTGAACGAGGATAACTCTAGACACTTTCTCTTGAGAGTTATCTGTGAGTATGAAGATGCATTTCCAGACGAATTGGTGGAGCTATCTCCGCAGAGAGAGGTAGAATTTTGTGTAGAATTGGTACCAGGTGTGGCGCCTATTTCTGTGACGCTGTATCGCATGGCACCAGCAGAATTGAAAGAATTGAAGGTGCAGTTAAATGATTTATATTCTTGAGATTTTATCCGACCTAGTACATCGTCGTGGGAAGTATCGACAGTTTTTGCAAAGAAAAAGGATAAGACTTTGAGATTGTGCATAGATTATCGATTGTTGAATTTGGTAACAATCAAGAATAAGTATCCGTTCCCCAGGATAGACGATTTGGTTGATCAGTTGCGGGGATCAGCTTGTTTCTCTAAGATTGATCTTCGGTTGCGATACCATCAATTGAGGATTAGGGAGGAAGATATTCCTAAGACTGCTTTTCGTACCCGGTATGGTCACTTCGAGTTTGTGGTGATGCCATTTGGGTTGACGAATGCTCCTGCAGTATTTATGGACTTAATGAACAGGGTTTTTCGACCTTTTTTGGATTGGTTCGTGGTAGTGTTCATTGACAACATTCTGATTTACTCTTATAATGAACATGAACACGAGCAACATCTAAGGGCTGTATTGCAGACACTTCGGGACCATAAGTTATACGCTAAAGCTAGCAAGTGCGAGTTTTGGTTGTCCGAGGTGAGATTTTTGGGTCATGTAATTTCTGGGCAAGGAATTGTTGTTGATCCATCTAAAGTTTCGGCAGTGATGGATTGGACGCGACCGAGGTCAGTTTTTGAAATCCGTAGTTTCTTGGGATTGGTTGGTTATTACCGCCGATTTATTTAGGATTTCTCTCAGTTGGCGGGACCGTTGACCCAGTTGACTAGAAAATGGGCAAAGTTTGAATGGGATGATGCTTGTGAGCATGCATTCAATGAATTGAAGAGGAGGTTGACTGAGGCTCTGGTGTTGATAATACCTGAACATGGAGAGGGTTATTCGGTGTATTGTGATGCTTCACGTGAAGGTTTGGATTATGTGCTGATGCAGAATGATCAGGTAGTGGCGTATGGGTCCAGGCAGTTAAAGCAGCATGAGAAGAATTACCCTACGCATGATTTAGAATTGGCCGCGGTGGTTTTTGCATTGAAAACGTGGCGGCATTATTTATATGGCGAGCGATTTAATGTGTATTTAGATCACAAGAGTTTAAAGTATTTATTCACTCAACGTGATTTGAATATGAAACAGAGGAAATGGATGGAGTACCTAGAGGATTATGATTTTGGTCTTCATTATCATACAGGGAAGGCTAATGTGGTGGCTGATGCTTTAAGCAGAAAGTCACGTAATTTGGCAGCAGTTATGATTCACTCTCAGTGGCGTCTCCAGGAAAACGTTGTTGAGTTTGAGTTTTGGTGGGAAGATGACGACGAAGATGGCACTACGTACTCTAGTGTTAATTGTTTACAAGTAGTGCCAATGTTAGTGACAAGAGTGATTGAAGCCCAATAAAGGGACCAGTATTATCAGAACATGAAATATTATCTGTCTTCAGGGCAGGAGGCAGAGAGTTGGAGTCTATCCACAGAAGGACATTTAAAGTTGAGGGATAAGATTTTTGTGCCTGACATGGATAGAATCAGAGAAGAAGTACTCTGGGAGTTTCATCATTCCAGATTTGCTGTGCATCCCGAAAGAACTAAGATGTATAAAGACTTGAGACGGCAATATTGGTGGAGCAGGATGAAGAAAGATGTGGCAGAATTTGTGTCTCGTTGCCTGACCTATCAACAGGTGAAGGCCGAGCACCAGAGGCCGGCTGGGTTGTTGCAGCCATTGCCCGTGGCACAGTGGAAGTGGGACCGCGTGACCATGGATTTTGTGACGGGATTGCCGATGACCAAGAGACGGCATAATGCAATTTGGGTGATTGTGGACCAACTGACAAAGTCGGCTCATTTTCTACCCGTGAGGAATAAAGATTCTATGGAGGAGCAGTGTCAGCTCTATGTCAGGAGATTATTCGATTGCATGGGACACCGTTATCGATTGTGTCGGATAGGGATCCAGTGTTCACGGCTTAATTTTGGCAGAGTTTGCATGAGGCACTAGGGACTCAGCTATGTTTCAGTACGGCATTTCATCTGCAGACAGATAGGTAGTCGAAGCAGACGATTCAGATTTTGGAAGACATGTTGAGATCCTGTGTGCTGACGTTAGGAGGTAATTGGGAGAGCTATTTACCATTGGTGGAATTTGTGTACAACAATAGTTATCAAGCAAGCATTGGTATAGCTCCGTATAAAGCTTTGTATGGACGACCTTGCAGATCTCCATTATACTGGGCTAAAGCCGGGGAACCTGTGACGGTTAGTCCTGATTTGGTGGGACAGGCATCAGAGAAGATTTAAGTCATTTGACAGAGACTTATGATGGCCCAGAGTAGACAGAAAAGTTATGCAGATAAACGGAGGTGGCCGTTGGTGTTTTAGGTTGGTGATTATGTATTTTTGCGAATTTTACTGAGGCAAGGTGTAGTACATTTTGGAAAACATGGAAAGCTTTCTCCACGATATATTGAACCCTTCGAAATTGTGGCAAAGATTGGTATGGTGGCGTATCGGTTAGCGCTTCCTCTACACTTGGCTCGGGTTCATAATGTATTCCACCTTTCTATGCTCCAGAAGTACATACCAGACCCTTCTCATGTCGTCAGTTGGGAAGAACTAGACATTGAGGAGGATATGCTATAGAGAATCTGCCAGTTCAGATTGAGGACAGGCGTGAACAGGTTTTACGTGGCAAGACCATCCCGTTAGTTCGTGTGCTACGGCGACACCGTGGAGTCGAGGAGTCCACATGGGAGCATGAGTCAGTGATGAGAGTGAGACACCCATCTTTGTTTGAGGACTGATTTAGTTACTATGAATTTCGAGGACGAAATTCTTATAAAGGTGGGAGTATGTAACGCCCGATATTTTATTTTGGCATATTTTGTATTATTTTGAGTAAATAAAATATTGAAAGTGGGCTAGGGGCCCGAGCACCTTTTCTTTTTCTTTTTCCCGGTTTTCCCCGTTTCTTTTTCCTTTTCTTTGTTTTGTTTTCTGCTAACCCAGAGAAGAGAGAGAGAGGAGGAAGAAGAGAGAGAGAAGAGGAGAGAGAGTGGTTTGAGGCGAACAAATAGTCGATTTGGAGAGTTTTCGACGCGGTGATCGTCGTGGTGCAGTCGGTTTCTCGAGATTCGAAGCGAGGAGGAAGATATCGGAGTTTGAAGTTTAGAGTTCAAAACTTTTTTCTTCATTTTCTCCATTTTTCTTCAAATTCGAGGTAGGTGAGACTTAGATCTGTACTCTAGACATCGTAGGGATCATTTTAATATATATATTGCATGATCTAGCTGAAATTTACACAAATTTGCATATATGCATATATATATGAAATTAATGTTCGTTTTTGAGTTATTTTCCAAATTAAAATTGTAGAAACGTAAGATTTAGATTTATGAACATTTCTATATGAAAAATTGTTGGAAATGAAGTTGGATTGGCTGAATATGGGAAGAAATGGAGAGAAAAACTGGACAGCTGGGTTTTAGGGGGCTAGCGTCCGGACGGCCCGTGGGGGGGTCCGGACCGCCGAGGCTAGAAGCCTTCTGGCGTCCGAATGGGCCCTGAGGGGGTCCAGACGGCAGAAGGCCACTTCGGCCTGTTTTGTTCCTTTTTGCTTCCTGATGCTTGTTTTGACCCCCGAACTCGTTTATATACATTTTATGAATATTATATGGGTCCCAAATCATGAATTAGATGATTGTGAATATGTTTTTATATTGAGT
>JAVXUM010186202.1:0-10892 GCA_035590655.1 Pouteria glomerata
TCTACGTATACATATATAAACCTAGGGTTTTAATTTACTTGATATTCCCAATCCTACTTAGGAGCATTAAACCAAGACCAAGGGTTTTAGCCTAGTATGATTGCAAGATTCATCATAAATCAACGAAAGATAATCTAAAATTAATATGAAAGGAAACTAGAAAAATGCAAAGGTAAATTAATGAAAACAAGATCTAGATTCTAAATAGGCAAAGACAAACCTTGACTTAATGAGAAATCAAGAATGAAAACGAAACCCTAATCTTGCATGAGACTTGCGAAATAGTAATCTATTATTAAACAAATTCCAAACATTGAAATCAAGAACGAAGTACATGAATCAACTATAAAACTTCTTATCAAACTGAAACTAAAGAGTTACTGTACTTCGAAGACGTAAAGAACCAACGTAAAGCCATCGTAAGCGAAACAAAACCAAAAACTGCAATACAATTTTTCCAAAACATGTTTGAAATCTCTAACTAACTAAAACTCTCAAGAAATTAAAAAAAAAAACTAAACCTAAGGTGCTTGGAACACGGCTGGAAAAAGACTCTCTAAAGAAAAACTCTCGGCCCCCTTTTATAGGTTTCTTAAAATCCTAAAAAGAAGTCCGAAACAGTCACACAAAAATCCTGACCATCTGGACCGTTGAACAATAAGGTCCGGACCGTCTAGCAACCTCCTTCTCAGCAGTCCAGACCGTTGAACAGTAGGGTCCGGACCGCTGCTCCAGAATTTTCCTCCATTATTGTATGCTCTTCTCTGGGTGTTGTTTCACTACCTTCCTCAACTCTGGATGCAATTCCATGTGGTTCCATAGCTCTGTTTCCTTTGCTTTCTTCATTGCTCATCAATGAATTACTCTCATTTTCACTGCATCGAAGAAATTGAAACATTAAGTTTAAAATATCAAGAAGTAAGCAGACTGAACATAAAAATGCATGTAAATATGGATATTTGTTGAACTTGCGATCACACTTTTCAAGCGTAATCAGTGCCCCCAGAGAGTGTAATTTCGGAGCTTCACTTGGACAAAGTATCAAACACTTGGAAGGCATTAACCAGGGGCGCCCCACCCTAGTATAGGCGCCCCTACAAAGGCTCGAGCGCCCTACCATGAATCAGGTGGGCGCCCACCGAGGCATGGATTTAAGCCATATTCAGTCAGGATTTCATCAAATAGCTGGTAGAACAGTGCCAGGGGCGGCCTACCCATGCAGGGGCACCCCATTGAGAGTGACTTTTGACTTTCTTCATTCTTGTAAAAAGACCATTTTACCCTCACTTTTGGATGTTTATAAATAAGTACGTCTGACAGAATTTTAGGGACTTTTGCACTTACTTGGTACTTATAATAGAGAGAGTTCAAGTTACTTCCTTCTAGGGTTTACGTACTTGATTCTTGTAAGTACATTCCATTTTGTTGACTTTAATTTTAAAGTTTCATTTTTGCATTTCATTTTCAGTTATTTATTTTCTTATGCTTTATCGTGGAATGTTTGTTTTTGGTTTGTTAATAGCCATGCTAGGCTAAACCACCTTCTTAGCTTCAAACCTTTGAAGGTGGTGATGTTGGTCATAGAATCTTGAACTTAAAAGATTGTGCTCCCAAGTAAAACCTAATGTTTGCATAAATGGAATCTTCACAATAGTTGGTTAACCAATTTGAAAACTTTTACATGTGCCAAAATTGGAGTTGGATTTTTAAAAGAAATTCTTAAAAATCTATACTTCGGTTCAATGTCCTGGTAAAAAGTGGAACTCATTTTCTGAAATAAAACCTCAACCAAGTATTTTAGAAATCAAGTCACTCATGATATAACCAACCTTAGGATGATAAGTCCAGTTGTATGTTTTAATGTCCTTGTGTACTCAAATGGAAATTGTTTAAACATTGGCTCGGCTATTGTGAATTCCAATGTATGCATATGAGTTCAAGAAGTTCTATGCCACATCACCACCGAATGGGTGAGAAGTTAAGGTTTTAAACCCATTTTCAAAGTCTTATTTAAATTTTTGACATCTTTTTGATTTATCTTACTTTAATTAAAAACCAAACAAAACAAAAAGAACTTTTGTTTTAATTTAACCATTAGCAAGTGTTTTCCTAAAAACGAGTTTCAAAAAGAAAAAAGACCAAACCCTTGATTTTGAATCAAGAAAGCTCCCTGAGGAATTGATTTGGGACTCACCTAGCCCATACTATAACTGACCTCTTGCACTTAAGAGTAACCTCTACTCATTATGAGGGAGAGTCAAGTTTTTGGCGCCGATGCCGAAGAACAATGGTTTGGGAGTGACGGAATCGGAGAGCTCGTGGCGGGATGTGCTTGCTTCCACCTTCAACACAATCTCATTTGGACTTCCAAGTGACATTGTTTCTTTCTCTTTTTGTAAAGTTTTCTTTTCATTTTTTATTTTAGTTTTCTACTTTGGTATAGAATTTTTTAGAAATTGGGAAGTTTTGAGTTTGTTGCATGATTTTAAGGTCGGGTAGGGTAACTATAGTTGATTTGGGCCACAAAAATCCTTTCTATTTTCCTGACCCTTTAGACACATTATCCTCAGTTTCACTCACCAATTCTCATTCATCTGAATCAATGGCTGATGAAGACGGAAGTGTTCATGGGGATGATGGACCCCCAGCTCTTAGGAGGCTTAGAGGCCACCTCAACCCTATTAGGTAGACCACACCTTCATGCATGATCTTGCCATTGAATAGGAGGAATTTCACACTAAGACTAGGGATCACCCAACTCCTACCTACATTTCATGGCATTGAGTCTAAAAATCCCTATAACCACCTGAGGGAGTTTGAGCAAATGACTAACACATGCATAGACCAAAATGCCAATGAGGATGCTATCTGACTCCAACTCTTCCCATTTTTACTTAAAGACAAGGCCAAATTTTGGCTTAATTCCCTTCTTACTCATTCCATTGGAACTTGGTGGGAATTGCAGACTGAGTTTTTGAAGAAATACTTCTCCTCTCAAAAGACTCAACATATTAGGCGACAAATCACCACTTTTTCATGCAAACCCAATAAGAATTTCTGTCGAGTCTAGGAAAGATTCAAAGATCTTTTAATGGCCTGTTCACATCACAGTTTTGAATCGTGGAGATTAGTGAGTACTTTTCATGAGTCTTTAACTCCCAGTCTTAAACAACTTATCTCTACCATATGTAATAGTACCCTATTTGATAAGACTGCGGAGGATGTCATGGACTTCTTTGACATGGTAGTCGGAGACTCGATTGATTGGGAAAATAGACCCCTTTCTTCTTCAGAACATAAGCACCCCATACCGAGTAGCCAACTTACATTGAGTGAGAGTGATGATTTGCGGGCTAGGTTAGCCACAATGCAACATAAGCTAGAATCTCTTGAGTTTAAGAATAAAGAAAAATTTGTTAAGGCAACAGTGATCTGTCTAGCGTGTGACCAACCTGGGCATGATGTTAACTCGTGTCCTGAACTACCATTGCTTAGAGAGGTTGTTTATGGCCAAGCTTATGTCAACAATCCCCAATCCCAGAACCGTCCATTTCAGAATAGGGGACAAAGAAACAATTCTTACTTATAATGTTGGAATGCTCCTTACCATGGGGGAAACCAACTTTTCAATGCTCAACCTCAAGGGTGGAGAAACCCGCTCGGAATTCCATGGAGGAATGATAATCAAGGTCAACATTTTCAATCCTTTCCGCCACAATACTAGCGGCCAACCTTGTTGCATACCAACCTGCTCAAAAGAGGCCTCTTGAGGACACTCTTAATCAATTTATGCAACAGCAGTTGAACATCAATAACTAAGTGACTTGGGCTTTAGATGATATTAGTGGTCAAGTCACCAAGTTGACACAGGCCATGAGTACCACCTAAAGTGGCAAATTCCCTGCACAGACTTTCTCTAATCCAAAAGGCCAAGTGAACATAGCCGAGTCATCATCCTCAGGTATTACTTCTCATAAGCAAGTTCAAGCTGTCACCACTCTGAGGAGTGGTAGAATCATTCGAAAGCCCATTTATCCTAGAGTTGATGCATCTGGTGATAAGTTAGGATCACATGGTGGTAAGGAGATAGAAAAAACGGGAGAAGGAGAATTGAAAAAGAAGGAAGTTGAGTTAGAGGGGGAGAGTAATCAAAATGAAAAGAAAAGTTTAGAGAAAGAGAAGAATCAGGATGAAAAGCAAAGAGGTGAGACTGAATCTAATAAGGATACTTTGGGTAGGCAAATAGACCAACCTGTGGACTACATGCCTGAGTCACCTTTCCCACAACAATTAGCTAAGGGCAAGAATGAGATGTTGAATTATGAAATCTATGAGACTTTCAAACAAGTAAGAATCAACATCCCTTTGCTCGAAGTAATCAAGCAAAACCCCTCTTATGCCAAATTTCTCAAGGGTATGTGCACCGTGAAACAGAAGCTCAATGACAAGGAGAAAACTTTCTTGACTGAACAAGTAAGTGCCATAATCCAAAGGGACACATCTCCCAAGTACAAAGATCCGGGATGTCCAACCATTTCATGTGTCACAGGGGATCACATCATTGACAAAGCTCTTCTTGACCTAGGTGCTAGTGTCAACCTCTTGCCTTACACTGTCTACCAATAATTAGGCTTAGGTGAGCTGAAACCCATTAGAGTTACATTGCAATTGGCTGATCGTTTGGTCAAAATGCTGAGGGGTATAGTGGAGGATGTGTTAGTACATGTAGACAAGTTCTACTTTCCCGTGGACTTTATTGTTTTGGACACCCAACCCATTTTTAATCCTACCCAATCCGTTCTGGTCATCCTTGGTAGATCGTTCCTTGCTATTTCCAATGTGGTAACCAATTGTAGGAATGGGGTCATGAAAATCCCTTTTGGTAATATGACCATGAAATGAACATCTTTCGGATAGGGAAGCAAATAGGAGAATTTGAGGATATTATAGAGGTAGACTTGATTCAAACACTGAGTGAGGAGTATTTTGAAAGAACATTCTTTGATGACCCTCTAGATAGAGCTTTGGTGAGAGGTGAAAGGTGCGAGGCTCTTGATGGAGCAAAATTTGTGAGTATTGAGGAGCAAGTCATGACTATTGGTGGTTGGGTATTGGTTCTTGAACCTTTGTAGCCATCTGTGATTAAACCCAAGCCATTTGTAGAGTGTCCTCCTTGTCTTCCTAGGAAACCTTTACCGAGTGAACTTCAGTACGTATTCCTAGGAGAGGGTGAAACATTTCCCATGGTTGTGTCTTCAAGGTTAGAGCAAAGGCAAAAGGAGAGACTATTGGAGGTTTTGAGAGCTCACCGTTGGGCTCTAGAATGGATGGTGGCAGACCTTTGAGGTATTAGTCATTTGGTATGTTCTCATCATATATACCTCGAAGAGGATACCAAACTTGTAAGGCAAATGCAGCGCCGACCGAACCTGAATATGAAAGAAGTTGTGAAAGGGAAGGTTCTAAAATTGCTTGATGCGGGTATCATTTACCCCATTTCTGATTCCAAGTAGGTGAGTCCCACTCAAGTAGTTCCAAAGAAGTCAGGTGTCACAGTGGTGGAGAATGAAAAATAAGAGTTAGTGCCGCAGCGCACCCAAACCGGGTAGCGTATTTGCATTGACTATAGACGGCTGAATGCGGTGATTCGAAATGACAATTTCTCTTTCCTTTCTTAGAACAAGTACTCGAGAGAATAGTGGGGAAGTCTTTTTATTGCTTCCTTGATGGGTACTCAGGGTATAACCAAGTTGAGATAGCATTCGAGGATCAAGAGAAAACCACCTTCACATGTGCTTTTGGCACTTTGTATATAGACGCATGCCATTCGGGTTATGTAATGTACTAGCAACTTTTTAAAGGTGTGTAGTGAGCATTTTCAGTGATATGATTGAGAAATATTTGGAGGTGTTTATGGATGACTTCTCTGTCTATGGAGATGATTTTGATTAGTGCTTGAACAATTTGGAAAAAGGTTCTAGTGCGTCGTGAAGAGAGTAATTTGGTGTTAAACTGGGAAAAGTGCCATTTATGGTACAACAAGGGATTGTTTTAAGGCACATAGTGTCATGTCATGGGATTGAGGTCGACAAAACGAAAGTGAATTTAATCCAAAATTTACCTACTCCCCGATGTGAGAAGGACATAAGATCATTTCTTGGTCATGCCGGGTTTTATCAGCAATTCATCCAGTCCTTCAGTTCTATTGCCCGTCCATTGTACTCATTATTATCTGACAATACTCCTTTTGAGTGGACAAGCACATGCCAAGAGGCATTTGACTGACTGAAACATTTGCTTACTATCGCACCAATTGTCCAAAGTTCGAATTGGTCTTTACCATTCAAACTTATGTGCAATGCCAGTGATTGCGGTAGGGGCTGCTTTAGAGCAAAGGAAAGAGAGAAAACCTTATGTCATATACTATGCTAGCAAGACTCTTAATGAGGCTTAAGTTAATTACACCACGACTGAGAAGGAGCTTTTAGCGGTAGTTTTTGCCTTGGACAAGTTTAGGTCATATTTGGTAGGATCACATGTCACAGTGTTTACGGACCATGTAGCCTTGAAATACCTTCTTTCTAAGAAGGAGGCCAAACCTTGCTTAATTAGATGGTTACTACTCCTACAAGAGTTTGACTTGGAAATCAAAGATAAAAAAATAGTAGAAAATGTGGTAGCCGATTACTTGTCTAAATTACTACATCAAGAAAATGTGGTAGCCGATTACTTGTCTAAATTACTACATCATGTGTCCAACTTTAGTGACCTACCAATCAATGAGCATTTTCCCGATGAGCTCATCATGAATGTTAACACCAGTGTTCATACTCAGTCACCTTAGTATGCAGACGTCACAAATTTTCTAGCGACCGGCCATATGCCTTCACATTGGACCAAGGTAGATAGAGGTAAATTTTTGCGAAATGTAAGAGTTTTCTTTCGGGATGGGCCTTACCTTTACAAACATTGTCTGGACCAAATTGTGAGAAGATGTATCCCCGATCATGAGATTCCGAGTGTGATTGAGTTTTGTCATACTTTAGCTTATGGGGGCCACTTCTCTTCAAAGAAAACCACTGCTAAGATTCTTCAAAGCGGTTTCTATTGGCTTTCCAAGTTCAATGATGTGCATAACGTTTGTTTAAAATGTGATCGATGCCAAAGATTAGGAGCCCTTTCCAAACTTAATGAAATGCCCCAAAATCCTATGATCATTTTGAAAATCTTTGATTGTTGGGGGATTGACTTTATGG
Source organism: Pouteria glomerata (assembly GCA_035590655.1). Lineage (NCBI taxonomy): Eukaryota > Viridiplantae > Streptophyta > Magnoliopsida > Ericales > Sapotaceae > Pouteria > Pouteria glomerata. Next base: position 7,257 of record JAVXUM010186202.1, read on the forward strand.
GCCCATTTTCTATATCTTTTGGCTATGAGTACATTTTGGTAGCCATTAACTATGTTTTTAAATGGGCAGAAGCCATTGCCACTCGCACCAATGACTATCATGTGGTGGTCAAGTTTTTTAAAGAACATATTTTTTCACGTGTTGGGATGAGGGTAAACATTTTTGCAATCGGCCCGTAGGAATCCTATTATGTAACTATGGTGTGACGCACAAAGTGGAGACTTCATATCACCCACAAAACAGTGGTCAAGTGGAATTGGCAAATAGGGAGATTAAGGGAATTCTTGAGAAGACTGTCAATCCTACACGTAAAGATTGGTCTTTATGGCTAGTTGATGTGTTGTGGGCATACCAGATAGCTTACAAAACCATCTTGGGTATGTCTCCCTACCGACTTATCTATGGCAAGGCTTGCCATTTACTCGTGAAATTGGACATTCTATATCCACCAAGGCAACCCCCACGTCCACCTTGCACCGTTCGGCAGGGTGATCTCTTGCACAGTATTGATGTTAGATTGCAGTATGTGGAGGTAGAGATCCCTATCATGCGTGGTTCCTTGGCCAGGATCGAGACTGAGCAAGTATCGCAACGTCAGTCAATGGAGACCATTTTAGAAGACATTCGTGTATTAGCCCCCAACCATCGCCCTTCTGATGACCCACCCTCTAGTCATGGATTTTGATGTCTTTAGGGCACTTTTGTCATCTGTTTAGGTTGTTGTGTAGTGTCTCATCTGTGTACCTCAAATTGCTCATTTTGTGTTCTTTATTATCCAGTTTGGACTGCCACTGTGATGTACTTCAACTATGTTTTATTTCATTTTGACTTTTTTTCCTCTTGTACATAACCTTGTTATTTCTCTTTCACTTAGACTTCTTCCTATGTTTGTTTTCTCTTTTGTACAGTTTGTTGTGATTGTTTATACAGTGATAGCAGGTGATATCTGGGCTACCTTTCTTTTGGACTTTTGAGATTACCTTGTTGTTTTGCTGCTTTCTATTATATTTCATCGGGTATATCATAAAATCTAGGTCGGGGGGTGCATTACGGCCGTTTTGGCTACAAATCACCATCATCATGCTCACTTTGCACCCTACGGTTCCACTTTTCACATTGCGAACAATGTTTAGTTTAGGTTGGGGGTAGAGTTAGCATGATGACGTATGATCACCTACATTTCAAAAAAAAAAAATTTAGTTTAGATTTGTGATTTGGTTGATAATGACTTTGAGTGAGCAAGTGATGAGTGAGTTTTGTTCAAGTTTTTATAAGAAGCTTAGCTTGAGTTGAATGTGTCATGTCCCGGGGCAATTTTGGCAATCAAAGTATGAAGTGAAGGCGCTTGTATGTGGATTTTATGTACCATTAGTCAATTGAGCATCTTTGGACTAGGTCGAGACTTATGCCCCGTAATGTGAGCTTTTGAGCTTATTATTCGTTTCTTGAGGGGTTGTATACAATCACAGCTCTTTTATTCTTCATTATGGTTTCCAATGCACTGAATGCACCAATCACACTTGCATGATTATCACATGGCACATATGAGTTGTTTGCAATCTTAGAACATGATGCTAGACCTTTTTTGTTATTTTGAGCTTTCTTATCATTTCTTGATATGAAATTGCCCTAGAAGCCAATTTGAAGCCATTTTATTGAATTTCTATTTTTCTTGATTATTCCTTCATATAATATTCCCTACACCCATCTATATAATTTAAGCCTTACCCTCACATGTCTTGGGATATGAAAGTGCTTCAAGGTCGAAGTTAAGGATTTGGGGTGGGCATGTAAGCTTTGGTGAACACAACGAGAAAAAATATGGGTGTGAAGTCATATGTATATATATTACCTTTTAAAAAAAAGGGGGTTCCTTTTGTGAATGAAAATGTAAGACTTGTAGATTAATAGCAACATTTATAATTGTCCCAAGGGTAGTGTTTAGTAGGAATATGCTTCTTAGTGAGATCCTTGTTAGGGTTAAAATGGAAATGGGTAACTTAGGATTTGTATAAACTTGAACATCTTTATCCCGAGACTTGTGCCTTGAACTCCATATCTTCCATTGGTAACCGTCACCCCGGGCTAAGTTACAACTGAAATAAAGACCTTGTTGATTCTAGTGAGCAACTTTTGTGTGATGCATGTTGTGGTGCTGTGTAGGATGTTGTGTGATTTCTTACATTGGAACCCGATTATGAGCTGTCCGTTTGAACATCAATGCATTGAGGGGTTGTGTGCAACTAGGATAGCATCTCATGCTATTAGGAAGGGGTAAACCCATGATGAGTGAGTTTCCTTCTATGAGTGACATATCTTGTGAGGACTTGAAGTTGAAACCTAGCTCCGGTTATGCTCTTATGACCTTTGGGAATGAATGAAACACCTATGTACTCATGAACTTCATGCTTAATGATCTATGCTTTCATACTTAGTACTTGGGACTCCCACATTATATTTGAGCTTTGTGACTTATGGGGCTTGTACTTGATCATCTTTGATCCTAATCACTTTTGGTCATTTAAAGCTAAATCATTGATATTTGTGGGTAGCATCACTACAAACCCTCACGAAACCGTACTCATCCACTAAGGGAAACCTAGGGGTTAAAATGGCCTGTCTCACGTTCTAAGTGTGGTCATGTGTCTCCTACAAAAATGGACATCACATTAGTATTAGGTTTCATTTTAACTTTTGTTTGAATAAGAGGTTACATTGGTGGGTGTTCTCCTACACACTAGTTCTATCTCCCATAGTTCAATTGCATACATTGCTAGGGACGAGCAATGTCTACATTGGGGGGTGTGATTGTGCATCATTTGTGTTAAATTATTGATTGTGCATTATTTGTGTCATAATATCATGATTATATAAGTGTTTGATAGTGTTTTATATCTATAAGTTCTTAATTATATCATGATTTTGACACACTTGTTGGATTGTGTAGGTTTGGACACTCTAATGGTATTTTTATCATAACTTTTCACTCGAAACTCCGATTGCAGTGATTCTTATTGATTTGGAAAGAAGACCCGAAGGCCAACAACTTCCGTGTTTTAGCCAAAGCCTGAATCCATAGTCTTCAAGGTCAAAATTGGGCTGCAAGTTCAAAACAGAAAACTGTAAAGGATTTTGGAGCTGAAGAACCAATTAAGGAGGTGACCACATACACTGTTTTCCAGACCACTAAGCATACAGTCCGGACCAGCAAGTATCCAAGCAAAAATTTATACACTATGGTCCGGACCACTTGGCGGACGGTCTAGACTAGGCGGCTATGTGATCTTCCGAGCTTTATTTGTTAAATTTTAGGTTTTGAGACTTATAAATAGGGAAGGTGTCTATGTTTTAGGGGGACTTTTACCTTACGTTAGGAGTAGGGCTAGATGATGTTTATGCAATAGGTTTAATTTAACTTTTGTATTGTGCTTTCGCTTTCTCTTTTCGAGGATATACGTGTAAGTGATTTACTTTTCAATATTTTTAATTTAAAGTACTTCGTTCTTGTTTTTGTCTTTTGTTTTTACTTCGTAGTACTTCATTTTTGTTCTTTATCTTTCGTTTTTATTTCGTACTTGTTTGTTTCATATTAATGAATAGTTCGCATGTTTATTTTCCTCTACGAAGTTCAATTAT
>JAVXUM010186223.1:0-10891 GCA_035590655.1 Pouteria glomerata
TTATGGCAAATCTTTTAAAATTTACCAACTATTGTTTTTTTTTTTTTTTTTTTTTTTTGTGTTTCACAGATAGTATGAAACTTTGAAACTTCATATAGATACTTTTTAAAAATTTAAAAATTTGAGATTAATAATTATGTTATGAACAATCATATTTTATATTTACTAGTTTTAGTTAAGATAATATTAGTACTTTAGAATTATGTATCTCTATTATGTATTGGTGATATGGTGTTTTTGGTAAAATGTTAATTTTAGAAATGTTTATGTATTATTTTGGTAAATTATTATTATGATGATGTTTATGTATTATTTTGATTTTGGAAATAAATTATTTGATAATAATAGGTTACATATGCAATCAAGTAATGTATCAAGTTAGGGGAGAATTTAGAGACAAATAGAGAATTTGAATTTTCAGATATCTACAAATATATCCGTTCTCAATTTAGAGTAGGGATTGAGGTCTAAAAAAAATTCATTAGAAGTTTGGAGCAAATTTGGAGGCAAACAGATAGTTCAAAGTTCAGATTTGGATATTGCTATATGTGCTTTTGATTTGTTCCATTGCCATCCCTAGCCATGTGGACGGTTTCCCTTGGAGTTTTTGACATAAAGTTTGTACCAAGGACAACAATAAAGGCTCTAGTGTTAGCAAATTTTATTGTCGAGTTCACTATTCCTATTCCCGAGCAGGCACTTGAAGTATGGCAACTAGAGATTAATTTAGAAGTAGAAAATATGGAGGTGGCTACACTCTCACGACAAATCGAAACAATGAAGTCGAGTATGAAGTCATTTTGGCCGACCTTGAGATTGCTCAACGCTTGTATGTGAGAAATCTTGTTATCCGGACAAATTCCTAGTTAGTGGTGAACTAACTAAAAGGAGAATATGTAGCTCGAATGAAAGAATAGTTGAATATCTGAATCTTTCTAAGAAAAATTAAAAGGTTTCAATATAATTAGGATTGAGTTGGTTAGCAGGGATTATGACACTCATGCTGATACCGTTGCTACATTGACACTGCTTACTGATACTGTTTTTCTTGAAGTGTTGGAAAGGCTAAGTGTCTCAAAGATTGAAATAGTAGTTTGCATTGAGTTGGGTCCATCTTGAATGAATCCAATCATCTCTTATTTGAAGGATGGAACTCTTCCTAAGGATAAAATGGAAATAAGGAAAATCAGTATCAAAGCTAAAAGGTTATTACTGTCCCTCGATCATAAGCTGTATAAGAAATCTTTCATGAATCACTACCTCCTTTGTGTCTATCCTGACAAGGTACAAGAATTTTTTTTTTTTTGTTTTATGAAATACATGAAAGGATTTCTAGGGCACATACTGCGTGTAGGTCTTTGGCTCTTAAGGTAATTACTCAAGGTTATTGATGGCTGAAGATGAAAAGATGCGCATGCCTATGTACAAAAATGTAAAAAGTGTCAGATGTTTGCCCTAATCCCTCATTAACCTACTCAGGAACTCACTCTACTCACCAACCCTTAGCCATTTGCACAATGGAGACTTGACATAGTTGGACCACTTCCTACTGCTACTGGGAATAGGAAGTAGTTAATGTCAGTACTGATTACTTCACCAAATGGGTTGAGGTAGAGCTTTTAGCACAAATCAAGGATATAGATACTAAACATTTTATGTAGAAAAACATTATTACCAGGTATGGCATCTCGAGGACATTTATTTCTAATAATAAAATGTAGTTTGATAGTAATCTATTTAGGGAATATTATTCTATATATGGAATCAAGAAATCAAGAATGCGTACTTGTCATTGCATATCCTTAAAACAATAAATAGGCTGAATCTTCAAACAAGGTCATCCTCAATGGCATAAAGAAGAAGTTGGAGGCTGCCTAGGAGAAATAGGTGGATGAACTTCCATCAGTGTTTTGGACTTACAGAACAATACCAAGGAGATCAATTGGAGAATCCTAATTCTTGCTTACATCTGGCATAGAGGCAGTAATCCAATTGGAAGTAGACATATCGACCACACGCACCCAAGCATTTGACCAAGGGAAGAATGACTGAGCTATGAGAGTGATTCTAGATTTAGTTGATGAAAGGTAAGAATTGGTAGTATTGAGATTGATAAATTATCAACAGTAGATAAGAAGAAAGTATAACAAGAAAGTCAAGTCTTGAGAATTCAAGGTTGGAGACTTTATACTGAGAAAGCTTTCTCAAAACAAGACTTTAAGTACCACTTATCCTCGTTTTTCTTAACCTTTTGAACGTTATAATAATATAGAAGATCCCATTCTGAAATATGGAATCCATAGCGATGATTTATTTCATCAACCCCATTCACGATCCTATAGAAATTATGGGAGACGTTTTAGAGGGAGAGATTCGTCCTATGGTAGATTTGGCAAAAGAAGAGGAAAACAGGAAACCTAAGTTTCCCTTCAGTTATGGCAACTAAGAGGAAGACACCTACTTTATGTTCTAAGTCCCCATCAAGTCTAATGTTGACATACTCTAGGATATTGAACTTTTGTTTAAAAGTCTCAATCCATTTTCTTTTAATCTCCTTTATTAGTTTACCCATCTTTCCAAATACACCCAATAAAGGTTCAAGACAATAGAAGAGAGAAAGTTGTGCAATGAAGAGATTGAAATTGCAAAAAATCTTAAAGTTCAGAGGTTTTAGAAAGTTTTAATAATGACGAGCTTAAGAAATATAAATGTATATGTGTATATCTGAAGAAATTGAAAAGGAGGGCAAAATGGCAAAACACACATTTAATATTTGGGTTTGAAATGATATTAAAGTGATAACTATAACCATCTTTTAGGATTTCGAGTGGCAAAAGTCTACCCACACACGCCAAAAGGTGGAGAGTCGTTTGCACGTCCTCATATGGAGAAAAGAATTTGCCAATCAAAAAATCTCACATTGAAAGTTAAAACAGTAAAGAAGGGATACGAAAAGATTTCTTACATGTAAGTCAATCCTATTTTCTGTCTCTTCTACTTCGCTCGAGCAATAATTTACCCGACCAGAGTGAGGGCATAATGTTGGTACAAAATAATATCAGGACACGTGGAGTACTCTTTTACCGAGCAGTAGAGTCATCAATTTTATGTGTTGCCAACTATAATAACTGGGCCTTACAAATAAATGAAGTATGGAGTAATAACATTTATTACTTTCTAGTTCATTTATTATGATACTTTTCGTTTATTTAATCCCTCATCATACGAGTGACCGATAGATATGACATTTGGACATTCCTAATTTCCATATAGCACCACCTAATCTGACCTCCATCCCACATATGTTTGATATTATGTGATGGACATTTAATGCAAAACAAGTTGTCACACGAGTTAAGTACTCTCAGTAGGAAAGCAATACTTTTTTCTGTATTTTCATATTAATTTATTGATTTTTTCTTACTTTAAATGGAACACTTAGTTTCGAATTTAGGTACATTTACGATTGTCCATTACTTTGATACTAAATTTACTTCATTATTTTCTCAAACCTTTATCCGACTTAAGTATTGGAGGGATTGCATTCACTAATGATTTTCTCTAATTATTTTCTCAAACTGTCATTATCATCCAGAATTAAGTGCTATGTATACTTGAGATAATAAGTGTAAAATTAATTGATGGAAATTATTTAAATCTCTTTGAAATGATGGATGCAAAAAAAATTATGTAACGCTTTTATTAATGAATTTTTTTTTTTTTTAGTATATTATAAATATTCTACTAAAATTGAATATGTTAATAAAATAGTTTTATATATGCATATATATTTACTTGAATGAGTTTTAGTACGTATTTAGAGTTAATTTAGTTGGGCTTAAGTTAGGCTTCTGTATAGCTATTAAGACATCGATTTTTAAATAATTTTCAATTCTACGAATTTACAATTTTCTTCTTTCCCTCTCCAGATAAACCCTACTGAAAATTTCAAACCACCCAAGCAAACGCACAAAATAAAAAATAATAACACCAGAGAATTAAAGAGGAAACCCTTTCACAGGGAGAAAAATCTTTATTAACAACAATCCTTACTATCAACGGGTTCCAAGGTTTTACTAAGACTCTTTACGACTCACTCGCACGAATCCTTTCAACGCTCTTGCTCGAATCACTCGATGAACCCTACAAGCAGGGTTTTCTGCTTCACACAGAAAGTCAAGAATACAATGAACAAATTAAGAGAAAGAACGCTCAAGCTTATAAGAATAAAATCTCTCTCTCTAGTTCCCTATAATATGTCCCCCACGTATATCTTCCTCATTAAGGCTGGGTACATATATATAGAGTTACAAAAGTTGCCCTAGTCTGGCAAAATGGGAAACTAAATTCATTTAAAAGATACGCAGCTCGAACCTTTGCACATCCTGCGTCCAGCCTGCGAAGCTTACTGGAATTCTGCGTAACCAAAATCTTTAATGGGCGCACCCGCGCGCTCCCTGTGAGCTGCCTACGCCTGGAGCTCACACCCGCGCACTGCCTGCGTGATACACTGGAATTTGTCCGCGTGAACTGTTTGTGTCCCACTTTGATTATAATTTTTTCTTGAATTGAATTAGGTAACTTCTAAATCTTTGAATAAATCTTATTCTGATTTCTTCCCAATTAATTTTCATCCTTTAGGAACATCAATGGATTTAGAATTTTTGTTGAACTTAGAAACTTGACCATTTTGACAACTCTTTCTTCAAATTCAGAAATATTTGAATCTGCCATATTTAATTTTAGATTTTGTATGGAGTTACCACAAAAAACCTTACACCTTCGATCTCTCTCAACAAAGTGTTTGATTTTCTCGGTGTAGTTCAAAGAATAATGAGAAAGCAAATAATTAAGCTCGGTGTCGTTCAAAGAATAATGGGAGAGCACTGTTGAGCTCAATTCAATTTCGCTTTCCGATTATTTGTCAAACAATACTGAGCTTAAGGCTTATTTGGGAAAAAAAATAACATGTTTGTAGCATGCTTTCTTGCATGTGAAATTAAAGAAAAAAAACTTTTTATAGTTAAAATGTAAAATTTAAATTTTAATTATTTAAAAAAGTTAAAAATCAAAGACAAAAATTAGCTTTTAACTAGTGTTCTCAAACTATACCAAAGTTTTGATAATACTTTGCCGGAAAAAAATCATATATGTTGACTATGTTGGATTGAAAAAATCTTGCTTCTACTGTAATAAGCAAAAATACAACGTTGCATATGAAGCTGGCACATGACACTTTAATGGTTAGTTTGTGTTTGGTAAATAATTGTAAAAGTTGGAAAAAAAATTAGAGAAATTTAGAGAAAGTTGGCACAAGTTAAAAAATATTGGAGAATGTAAAAATTGAAAAAAAAAAAAAAGGTTGATAAAAGTTAATTTTGTGTTTGAAGAACAAAATTAGTAAAAATTGTATTATTTTGATGTACCAAACAACACCTAACATAAACTATACTAGAATTATCATTTCCCATGTCGACAAATATCCAAATGGAGAAAACCACCACTAATCAAATAAAGGTGTGAAAACAAAATATATACATTATTAGAATTTTAATTTTGAGTTTTTGGCAACCCTCAGTTCAGATGTCAATCACAAATGATTGCTAATACGCATTATTATAGTGTCCTCTTTTATGTGTTGCGATCGTTAGTACTCTTAAAAAATTACACTAGAACCCTTCTCCTTAGTTTTAAAATCCCATGCATCCCTTTTTCTAGGACAGGTCTATTTTTTTAGAGAAATTAAACCTTTAGAATTTCATTTTAATAGCCCAAATTGAGTAAATAGACTCGATGCGTGATGTTTGGAGCACTAGTGAATTGTAGGATCAAACATCATAAAATCGAGGGCCGGTGTACTAATTTGCATTTATAATTCATAGTTTTATTAAAAATTTTAAACTTTCATAATTCCGAGTTAATAGTCCAATTTAAATAAACGAGTTCGGTTCGCGGTGAAACTTATAATATACACGATTGTAACGTCAAAACGAATGAAGATAAACAGAATACAGGAATTTACGTGGTTCGATCAAGATGATCTACGTCCACGGGCGAGGCAAATAAAAAATTTCACTATAATCAAAGGAGAGTAAGAATTACAAAAGTCGATCTTATCGACGTCAACACATCATGAAAAAAATAAAAAACCTAGCCAACACATCATGAAAAACCTAGCCACGAACTAAATCTCAATTTTTTCTCCACTTTCGGGTCGCACAAAAAATTATGTCAGGTCGGATCAAACTGGATTGGTTACATAAAAAATCAAGACATAATTAACAACTATCTTTGAGTCACTAGTAACTTTTAAGAATAAATAGTGACTGAAACTGATGTAGTGTCCGTTGTCGGTGGTCGATAAAGGAACTTTTGTAACTACTAATATTCTTACTAAGATCTAGTTGCAATTAGTGAAAAAGCAAATGCTAATAATATTTTTAGTGACTAATTTTTAATAGTTCACTCGTTTGTGGTCATTAAGCAAACTCTAATAGTATTAGTGAAAATTTTTTTTAATAATGGCGACCGCTTATGATGAACTTTAAAAGTGCTTAGGAGATATTTGATTTACCGAATTTTATCAAAAATTATAAAAAATTATCATTTCACATTTAGAGCTAAGATCAAATTTTACTAAAAGTTCAAAAGGTTGCCGTTTCACATTTAGAGCTAAGATAAGGAATCAACAGCATAAGTCCAATATATAATAAATGGGTCATAATAAATTAATTTCATGACTGAATTTTGTAATTAACTTGTGTGAACTAATAAATAAGACTACAAGTTTAAAAGATTAAAAAAAAAAAATGGTCAACAATAGTCTACTACTCTACACACGCACACGTATATGTATATATGCCTCTTTAGTCATCTAGAAAAGTTCAACGAATAATAGAGTCTTCCTCCTTTAATAGGAAAAAAAATAAAAGGAAAGAGAAAAAAGAATGCTTAAAATAGAACGGGTCTGTTTTCGGCCGTCGTGGTATGTATATATGCTGCTCATGTCCGGCAAAATTTCCGTTAGGTCAATTTGGGGCGTCGGGATGAGTTAGGGTCTGTTTGGAGGCCCAATTAAACTTAAAAAAATTTCAAAACTTTTAATTTTTTTAAATTTTAAAAAATTTTAACTTTTAAAAAATTCGGCCATGTTCTGGCAGATTTTTTGAAAAGATTTTAAAAAAAATTGTAATGACATTTGAACAAAAAATTTTTCAAAACTCTAAAATTTTTAAAATTCTCTACTAATATTTTGTCATATATCACTTTATATAATTTTAATAACTTTATATTAAATCAAATATAATCTTCCAACTATCATTTTAAAATAATTTTTTACATTTTAAATTCACAAAAATTTCATTTTTAGTTTTGTTTTTTATTTTTATTAAGGCTCCAAACGCCGTCATAGTCATCTTTAGAAATACACGCCTAGAAGTTGAGTCAACATTTTGCTGGCTTTATCTATTATAGTAGTGTTTGGAGCGATAAAAAATAAAAAGAATATGATTTGACATAATTTTTGGCGTTTAATATTTTTAATTTAAATCACTTTTTTGGAGATAAATAGTGTAATTTTAAACTTTTGCAGCAAAAGTTGGAGATAGAAACGGTGAGAATAATTTTTTTGGTCAGTTCCCATAAATTTATGCTAGAATTTCTATGAAAATTATTAAACTTTTTAATTTTTGTGTGAAAATGTTTGAGAGAGAAACTGTGAGAACAGTTTTTTAAATCATCCCACAGATTTATGTCAGAATTTTTAAAATTGGTTGAAAAATTATTCGAATTTGTAAAAAAGTTATTAGGATTTATTAAAAAAAAAAGTATTTGGATTTGTAAAAATTTGTTAGAATAAATAAATATATATATAAATTTGTAAAAATTTTATGAAATATGAAATGAACAAAATGTGTTAGGAGAGTTTTAGAAATTTTAAGAGATTTTCAATTTTTTTTTTTTAATTTTTAACAAATCAAACTGATAGCATATGTAAATTTCCACACAGTCAGTGCGATGGATAGCATTACAAATTTGAAAAATGTGAACCGTATTCATAAATTATAAAAAGCAAACACCGTGACCTGATTAATTAATTTTTTTAATCATTATAATTATATTATTTAATAAATATAATTTGATTCAACAAATAACTATATTAATTTAATTATATATCATTATAGTACTTATCAAAAATAATTCAATTCAATAAAAATAAAATATATTGAATATAATTTAATTAAACTATTTTTACAAAAATAATTTAATAAAATATATTTCATATTAGTTTAATTAATTATATAATTATTTAATTTAATTTAACTATTTAATTATAAAACATTTTATAAATAATTAAACATATAATTAATTAGAATAAATTAATTAGCTAACCATTAATTAAATTAATTATATTAATTATATTATTTATTAAAAATAATTTAATTTAATAAAATATTTGAATAAAATAATTTACTTTAATCAAATGCAACAAAAAATGGACAAATTGTTAAAATTGACAAAAGATTTATAATAAAAAAATGAGAATGAAAACATTTTTTTTTTTTTTACGTTTTTTGTTTGAAGCTTTATTTTCTTGTAAATAAAAAAATAAAAAGCAATTCAGCAAATATTTTTTTTATTAGTTTTATAAATCTACAAATATAAATAAAAAAATTGTAAATACAAGTGTTATCAAACGGGACCTTTCTATATCCTTTTTGTACTTATTTCAACATATTTTAGTAATTAGGATTAATTATTTAAGAATTTTTTTAAGAATTTTTATAATTATCAAGACTTTGTTGTAGTTGTTTTAATTTCTTTATATTTTCTAACTAAATTTAATATTTTATAGGTTTAATTTGTTTAATACTTTTTACCCAAATAAGCAAATCTATATTCAAATTTGTTAACTCTCGAATAACAGAACAAGGATTAGGAGAGGGTCTAGGTCTATACCTCTGCCATTCACAACCCTATCTTTGGGTCTTAAGTGTGTGCTCAACATACATTCCCTTTTATTTTTATGTTAGGTTGTTGGGATAGAAGTTCAAAGATATACTTAACCCATTTACTTTCCTTCCTTCGCAGATAATTGAAGGAAGAAAAAATAAAAAAAAAAGTGAGGGAGAGTTCTTCACTTCATCTTGGTTCCTCAGGTAGCACAAAGTTAATATTTCTTAATTTATTTTGAATTTAGTTTTTTTAATTTATTTTAAGTTTGCTTTTCTAAGTTTATTTTAGATTTTATTTTATTTCTATTTTAATCAGAATTAAATTTAGGATTAATTTTTTTTAATAATTTAATTCAATTATTCAATAAACTTTTCATTAATTGAGAATTTTGTCTTCTTGTGTGATTTTCGTATATTCAAGAATAACCCATTGTACTCGAGTAGGATACTTCACCAACCTCCGTTGCTGTGTTAGTTCCAATCGATCGATCCCTGTGTTAGTTCCAATCGATCGAGTAAGAATAGATGAAAAGAAAAGAACAAAAAAAAAAACAAATGAAAACCATCCCATCCCGCATATGGGGCTGTAAATCAGCTGAAGCATTTATGAACAAATTTTGTCTTCTTGATTTGCTTATCAAACAATTGAGTTGAATTTTAATAACCAATTAGATGGATTATTATCAGACTTAATTCTTAAGCGCTTAAGCTTATTTAATAACTTGATGCATAATTTGTTATATTGCAAAAATATTTTTTTGAGTGACTTAATGCATTATATACTTATGTTATTACATGCATATGTTAGGAAGATTGCTAGGACTATGTTTAGTATTCATAACAATTTGTATTTCAAAATCATGCATTTATGTTTGCTGCAAGTTTTATAATCAAGTTTTCTTGGAAGTTGGTTTCTTGTTGCCTCAAAACTCGAAATTAAAAAAAAAAAAAAAAAAAAATCAACAAATTGAAGATTTCTACACAAATTACCGTTGTCATCCCTTGACACAATTTTCTATATTCAAGTTTTGATCTTTGATTTTTTTTTTTTTTCTGACAGTAACACCAGCACTCCTAGTTACTACACTCATTTGTTATTTCTCTTTACAATAAATGTTTTTACAATCACCTCATGAATTGATCATGTAATCGGGTATATATTATGAAATTTAAAAAGTGGTCTTTAATTTTTTAGAACTAATCCTAGTCTAAGTTAGACTATATTTACACAAAATTTTTATAGTTTTGTTAGGAAAAAGTTTGCTAAGGAGACTTGGTGGATTGCATATTCGTAAGCTGAGTTTAATTTCTTAATTCTTTGGTTTTCCTATACCAAATTAGATTGATAATTTTATGAAGTGTTTTCTCCACATAAAGAGGCATAATTGTGAAGAAAACGCAGAACTAAAACTCATATTATTGTGAAAACACTCTTAGAGAGTTTAAGGGTTCATTGACAAAATCAACCATAACATCGACGTTATTTTTCGAAGTAAATGTTAAACATTTGTGAGTTATATACCAAGTGTAGTTTAAAAATTTAGTGGTTCTAGCTGACTTTGAGAGCAGAAGCATCAGTCCTCGAGCAAGAGTGATTCAGAAATTCTACCTCGCGGTGAGGTTAAATTATAGTTGCATAAAGAATTAATAGATAGCTAAAAAAATATACGAAGAAGACGCTAAACAAAATATATAAGAAATGGCCCAAAGTTTGCAAATAAAAAAATGAATGACGTCAAATACATTTCAGTTTTAACTTTTTCACACTATAAAATGTAACCCTCATTTGATAACGTTTTTGTTTTCTATTTTTCTGTTTTCGTTTTCAAAATTTTGAAAACTTACAACAAAAACATGTTTGTTAAAATCTGTTTCTATTTTTTTGTTTTCAAAAAAATGAAAACGACAACAGAAAAATAAAAATAGAAAAAATGTGT
>JAVXUM010186267.1:0-10888 GCA_035590655.1 Pouteria glomerata
ATAAAATATAAAATTAAAAAAAAAAAAAAAAAAAACCCAGCGACGGCGGCCCGCGGTGGTGGTGGTAGGATTAGTAGGAATTGGATGGGAAAGGACCTGTCTATCCGACATGGAACTCCTGAAGCAAAGCACAAAGGCCCGCATGGCGTTGATATGGCACCGCACCCCAATTTTTTATTAAAAATTACAAACATGCCTCCACACGGGGCCTCTGTTCGCCGTAAATCAGACCCGTAAGCCGCCTCGGAGCTCCTCAGTTCCCTGCGATCAGAAAGAAAACAACAAACCCCTGAGAACAACAAGAGAACAACCATGGCGATCCGCCATTTCCTAACCCTGGCTTGCCGCCCCCAAAAGCGCTTCCAACCATCTCTCCGATCTTTCGCCACCTCCTCCTCATCACCAACCACCTCGCCGCGGCGGCCGCCGCCAAATGTCATGATCTACGACCGCCTCGCGGAGTCGGTGAAGCACAAGCTCAAGAAGCTCGACAACCCCGACCAACGGTTCCTCAAACACAACTTCCCCCACCCAAACCTATCCGACCACAACCCAATCCTCGCCTCGCCTCCCCGCTCACCTGCGTCACCACCCTCCCTCCCCAACGGCCTCCGTGTCGTCACCAAGTCCAACCTCGCTGCCAACACCGCCACCGTCGGGGTCTGGATCGACGCTGCCAGCCGGTTTGAGATTGAGGAGACCAACGGCACCGCTCATTTTCTGGAGCACATGATTTTCAAAGGGACTGAGAGGATGCCGGCGAGGAGATTGAGAATTGGGGAGGCACCTCAATGCCTACACTTCGAGGGAGCAGACCACTTACTATGCCAAGGTTATGGACAAAGATGTGCCCAGAGCATTGGATATATTGTCTGACATTCTGCAGAATTCAAATTTCGATGAGAATCGGATTAACCGCGAACGTGATGTGATTTTGAGGGAGATGGAGGAGGTAATAATCGTCATTGACGAAGAATTTTTTGTATAATAAAAACTACTAGTGGACATTGAAATTGGCTAGCACGGATGATTTAGAAGATGGAGATTTTGTAGTTACTGAGTTGAAGATTTTTCTTTGCAAACTATCCTTTGGCCAAATTGCTCCTCACGGTCATCTGTAACATTGTGTTTATGTTTACATAATAAATGCACCACGGAAATTTGGTAATATTTGTTATCTACATACTGATGTTTGGTTTGTTTTTAAATTGGCTACTTAGTTAGCCTAGTTTGCTATGTGTAATTGCTGAAAAGATTCTCAGAAAAAAAAAATGTAGCTAAAGAAAGGCAAGCATTGCGTTCACAAGGAAAACAATAAAGCATTAGGATTTGAGGTGTAAAAGCTTTATGCTTTACGGGCTTCTTCTTCCATAGATAAGAGTGTGACTGCTAAGAATAGGCTGTTAAGGTAGCTGCTGTTTGTGGGGGTTCACAACTATTCTAGGTATCCTAACAGTGTTGGAATAATGCTGGTCGTCTGCCAATGGCGAGACTCACTAGAGGCGAGAGGAGTGGGAGTTATGGTAGCCTAGACCAAGTGAGGCAGAGGGGGACTCTTGAGCGAAGGTAGGTGGGTTCTTGTGACTTGCCTTAAATGAAGGATCTTGGGGTATTTATTTTATAGTGCTTAAACTCTCTTTCCATAACGGCGGAAAGGTAGGTCATTGTTGTGGATAGATGAGGGCTGTTGTGTGTGCTAGGGGTGTCATCTAGGGTGCTGGTGACAAGGCCCAACGCAATGTATCGGGAATTGGGCTGATGAGATGGATTCTTAGATGCCAGTCCAATGTGTTGGGTTGTTCGAGGTATTGGGAATTAGGATTGAATAAGGAAGCACTACCTAGTGGTGGTGATTGAGAGCATTGATTGTTTGGTTATGGTCATTAAATATATGGATGAGTCTGTCTTTCCTTGGGCTAGTTGAGGGGGAGTCCCTAATGAATCCCCTACTATAGCTACCGAACCGCTTGTCCCCTAGTGGTCCCATGAATGAGTTTTTAGTCAATTGATCGTGAGACCCTGAGGGTCCTCCTAGGTGAGTGATACTCCCCTAATTCATAGGTGTCACTCCTAGCCCATGGATATGGAGATTTTTTTTTTGCTGTGTTTGAGAAGTGTCCGAGAAGGGATCCTATAGTAGGAGTCTAGAATGCCTCTAAAGGGAGGGGCTTGGTCTGAGGGGTATGAATGGCCACAATGCTCATTCTCTAGCAGTTGGGTGTTAGGGTAGAATGGATCCGTTGAGGGTGTTGCGGAGGTGGTCACTCAAGTGTGGAGTGGTGTCCAATCACCTACATTGTTTTTATCATGACATGGGATGCACTCTTGTTATGCTCGTGTTTGGCATTCCATATCTGTGTAAATGTAGAACTTATGTAACACAACGAATAGGGATGGAGGGAGGAGGGGCTAGGGGTCGCCATGGCCCTCCTTCCCCCTCTCTAGTTTTGAAAAATGCCATTTGTATATGTAAATTTTTTGACTAAAAATATTCATGCTATCATTTCGACCCCCTTTAAAATTTTTAGAAAATGGTTTTCCTTAGTAGGAAAATACCATACATATAAATTTTTGAGTTAAAAAAATAGGTTATAGACCAGTGTTCTTAAAATTTAATTATTTTTTTCTTAATTGTTATATATAGTCCAAAAATTAGAAATTCAACTGATTGTACCATCTATACAAATATATTAATTTATTTTTATT
This sequence comes from Pouteria glomerata, assembly GCA_035590655.1. Classification (NCBI taxonomy): domain Eukaryota; kingdom Viridiplantae; phylum Streptophyta; class Magnoliopsida; order Ericales; family Sapotaceae; genus Pouteria; species Pouteria glomerata. The sequence goes on from JAVXUM010186267.1 coordinate 2,707, forward strand.
TATTAAATATAATCTATAATATTCTAAATTCTTTTGGCCCCTCCTAACTCAAAATCCTGGCTTCGTCCTTAACCGAGAAGTTGTTGGATGATCAAAATGATTTAATTTTAAGTGCACAAACTTCATGAGATCTGTCCGTTATCTATTAGGTGCTTGAGCAGCTGAAAAATAATACCTTAGTGTTAATTGACCTCTGTGATTTAGTTTCTTCCTCTTGCATTGATATATCAATTGATGATATCTATCTATTAAGGTATCTGATTAATGGACTGATAGGTATTTGAGTATTCCTTGGTTAGTTCATGATTTGATCAAGTAAATCATCTCTGGATTTTCTTTTGATTCAGTCAATTTGCATGTCATGAATTATTTGACTTGCTCATATGATTCTAGCATTATTCTTTATTATAGGTTGAAGGGCAAACAGAAGAAGTTATTTTTGACCATTTGCATGCAACTGCTTTCCAACCATTCTTGGACCTGCTCAAAATATGAGGACAATCACCAAAGTAAATCTTCACAATTATATATCCACGCATCACTCTGTGCCCAGAATGGTAGGGGTTAACACAAGCTAATGGGCCTCTATTTATTCATATTTTATTGGCAAGTCTATCCAGCACTGTGTGTCAACTTTCTTCTTGAAGTCTTAAACATTATATTCTACTTGGAGCTACTACTTTAGGTAATTGCTGCTTCTGGAGCTGTGAATCATGTGGACCTTGTTGAGTAAGTAAAGAAATTGTTTACCAAATTGTCAACAGATCCAACTACGGCTTCTGAATTAGTTGCAAAAGAACCAGCAATTTTTACAGGTTCTGAGGTGTGCTTGTACAATGCTTCATCACCTGTTTTGAGGACAACAATGTAATTTACTCAGCTTGTTTTAACAGCTTTATTAATTGCATGAAATTCAGGTCAGAATAATTGATGATGATATGCCTTTGGCACAATTTGCGGTCACTTTCGATGGGGCTTCTTGGACAGATCCAGATTCAATTGTTTGATGGTCATGCAGTCTATGTTGGGATCTTGGAATAAGAATGCAGGTGATGGGAAGCATATGGGGTGAGTTGTTGGACATCATTTGTGGGTATCCTCTTAACTAAGTTGAATGTTTTCTGTTGAAATATAACTTCTGAGTACATTCATTAATTAATTTCGACCATTTGTGAACAGTTTTGAGCTGGCACAGAAGGCATGCATAAATGAGATTGCCGAAAGCATGATGGCGTTTAACACCAACTATAAGGACACTGGTCTGTTTGGCATTTTTGCTGTTGCGAAGGTGAGGTTACATCCCAAAATGATGATTACCAACAATCTGGTAGGGTTGTTCCAAATTTTCAAATAAGTTAATTCCCATGCAGATTTGATTTGTACATTGCTAAAAGCCATGAACTTGTCTTCAAATGATTGGATGCTATCTTTCCCTCCTGCTTTACTGTATTGTTCCTTTCGCCTGTCTTCTTTTTGGTGGGTGTAGGTGAAACATAGTCATTGAGTGTAGGTTGAGTAGGCTGGTTGCTTCCATTTTAGGTGAGCTCAAATCATTGTTATCTGGGACACGGTTCAGTATTTTCTTCGATACGCTGTACAAAGAAGGCGTGGTTGAAGTGCTATGTCGTGTCGCTGTTTGCTTATGGCTTAGGTTGTTCATTCATATCCATATTTATGTATAGTTTGAAACAATTTCAATAATAATAGAAGAAACAAAAAGTAAATTTAAATAAAATTTTCATAATTCATATGTCGTTAAATAATCTCAATTAAATAGTCCAAATTTCAAATATCCAAGAAAAACACGATAACATAAAAAATAAAACGAATTCAATATTTCAATAACTACTATTTCATAATTCATATGTCATAGCATAATCTCAATAAATAGCCAAATTTCAAATATCCAAGACAAACGAGATAACATAAAAAATAAAACCAATTCAATATTTCAATAACTACTATTTCATTCTCTTGTTCCTCTTTCCTTTTCATTTATTTGCATTATGTATATTAGTTTTTCTAACGGAATCTCACAATCAGGATCGCAGTTTCACAAGGTGGTGAGTGGTCCTGGTAACTATGGTTCAAACTTGACATCATAGTCAATAAAAGTTGTCTTTTACTATTATAGGTAATTTTAGGCTAGTCTATGATGGTGAGAAATGCTTATATTGATTGACACTGCTTACATCGTTGTTTTAGCAAATCTCCATGAAGGGGATTGGAATCCCTTGATTGACAAGTGGACGGAATTAGAGGAAAATTTGGGAATTTCTTCTCTGCATCTTGAATTTGTATGGTGGTTAAGGCTAATGTTACATTTGGTTGTGTAAAATAAGGATGAATGAATTTATAAAACAAAAATAAATATGGAATGAGCATAAGCATTCCATTCTCTTGTTTGGTTGCCCCTTTTGAAGGGTAGAATAATATGTTCATTCCAACCTCTATTCTCCCCATAGGAGGGAAAAAAAAATTCTCCTCAAAAACCATGGGAATGGCTTGTTCCCCCATAAGGAGAATGAGCCTTAATGGAACATTCATAGGTTTACCCTAATTTTTACTATTTGTTAGAGAGCTTTCATTTTTTTTTGCAAGGATAATATCAGTATTTACCCATATTTTCATTCAATTCTACCATTTATTCTACCTTACCAAACATACACCAATCCCAGCCTCAAGCTCGTTCACCATGATGATTATTCTCACGCTCATACTCACTCCATTCACACTTTCAAGCTACCTCATTTCCACTACCAACCCAATGAACCCTAAAAGTGCCAAGCCTTAGAATGGTGGTTAGAGTTTGGTGGCATATGCTTGTCAAATAGTGGTGAAGATAGGACTCTACCAAGCCCCACTGCTTCCAGTACCAGTTAACAGGGCATAGATTACGGTAGTATGGCATCTATTGTAAACTTTCTACAACTGCAACTCTGTGTGTGTGTGCGCGCATGTGCCACCATGATTCTGTCTTTAGCATGCAAGGTCAAACACTTGTCTTGGACACCTCCCCATTTCAGCCGAGTTTGGATCATTCCACATTGGCATAAAACCGATGCTCCATCCCATTTTATGTCGTATTTCTTTTTTTGGCTAACTGTTTTATTTGTCTTTTTTTAAATTTTCAAAAAATTTAACCAACACTTTCTGTATTACCCTTCTTCAAATTTATATTTAAATACAATCCCAATTCCAATAAACATTTTTTAAACTTCTTCAAAAAGCTTCCTTGAACATACCATGCCACATAAAACAAAGAGGGAGAGTTGAAACAATTTCCTTTTGCCACATAAATTAGGATATCATGATTTTGCTTAAAGCAAGAATCCTGTAAATTATATTTTTATAGTTTCACAATCATGATACAACATGTCAAGTGGATTATATGTTGTCAAGTAGTTAATAAATTGTTCTGAATAATCACTCGATTAAGTTCTGATATCCTAGCTCTGTGGACTTCTAATTCTAATCCTGTGAGATAATACATTGAGGTTCAGATAGACTGTATAAAAGGATGCTGCAAGTTAGGATACCCAAATTTGTGTCTTTCTAGTATGCTGAAATTTATTGATTAATTAGAACTGACAATTGGTAGAGTAATAACTTGAGGTTCAGATAGATTATATGTAAGGATACTAAAAGTTAAGTTCCGCATATTGTGTTCTTTTCAAGTATGCTGAAATTTATTGATTGCTTAGATCTGACAATTGGCAGTGCAACTTATGCCTCAATAGTTCTATTTGTTTATTTTTGCTCTTAATATTTTGTTTTCGGCCGAATTGCTTGGATGATTTAGCCTATGCAATTATGAACGAGATGACCAACTTATGTTACTGAGTTTCAGAAGCTGATGTTTCCCGTGCTCGTAATCAGGTAGCAACATGTTCCTGTCCTTGAGAGTGTCTGCGTGTTGTTTATGTACTGGTTTTTCAGTGTTTTTGATAAATGTTTATACATGAAGTATATTACCAAACACCACCAACACATGATTTAGAATTAGGAAATGGAATCCATAATGCTCCTAGAAATATGTTTTTACTTCATTAACTTGAAATCTAGTAAACTATGTTTCATTGGGTAGAATCTAATTGTTTACATAAAATTTTGCCTCTATGTAGGAAAATTTCCTTTTTTGGAAGAAGAAAGAGAAAGGGCCTTTAGCTCATGTGGCAAAGCACCTCTTTTGCCCACTTATGGTCCCGGGTTTGATCCCGGCAACTGCCCTCTTCCCCATTTACCTTCCAAAAAAAAAAAAAAAAGAAAGAGAAAGGGCCTGTGTTCCTATCAAAGATGGTCTAGCTTTGCCTAATCACCCAATTCATTAACGACGACAATTATTTGCTTGTTTTTACCGTCATTCTTCCCATTCTGTAGAGTTCAAACAGGCTTCAATTTATGGCTACGTGATGTAAAATGTAGAACTTATTTATTCGCAGCTGAAAATTTTGAACTAGGTTGAGAGTTAAATGTACATAATATTTAATTTTGGATTTCTATATTGAACTGTTCTCTAGAGATCAAACTTTTGTGTATTTATGTGCACAATCTTTTGGGTGTTCATTATATCTGCATCCACTTACAATCTCTGTTTTTCGGCAGTTGAAATCTTCACATAGATGGGATCAGTCCTATGACCGAAGACATTGGGTGCCAGGTAAAATACTTCGATGCATTGTTCATTTGGGGTTGGTAAAAAAGGTGGACAAAGATTAAAATAGAGGAGTTTATTAGTAGGACTTGCATACAGTTTCGGTTTCATTGTGACTTGAGCCAACTTGAGAAATTAGATTTATTCTAATTTCTCTGCAATAATTGCCTGTGTGAAATCTGACAAGACTGTATTATCAAATAAAGATGGTTTAGATGAGTTTCTGATACACGGACGTTAGTTGTTCAGTACTTAGTCTCTTTTAATCTCAGTTATTAAAAAATAAAAATAAAAAAATTAGATGCTTTTGTTTTTAAAAAATTTGTCTTCCTAGCAAAGTGCTGCTTGTTTGTCTTTTAATCCATTCTCTTCTTGCAGCCACTTACATATGGCTGAAGAATCCCACTTGCAGAGTTGTTTGCCAGGATAGATGCCAGTACCATCAAACGTGTTGCAAACCGTTTTATATTTGATCCGGTATGTATGGATGGATGCATACTATTGCCAAATCCAAGCTGCCACGCTGCGATGACAGAATTTTTAGCACTTACCCGATAATTCTGATTTAATTTCATAGTTCTAAGCAGTCTTGCTTTCGGTCTTTGCAGGATGTTGCGATCTCTGCCATGGGGCCTATCCAGGGTTTGCGTGCTTACAACTGGTACAGACGCAGGACCTATTGGCTCCGTTACGAGGTTCTTTTCCTTCTGATTTTCTACTCTGTTATTTTTCCATATTCTTACCATCTCGTGCGGCATTGAAAAACATTTTGTTCTTATGCAACCAAATTCATTGGTGAGTCCTTTTGGGAGTGGCCTCTTGATGTATCTTATGATTTAAGGTTTTCCATTATACAAGTTGTCTCAGTCAGTCAAAATTAATTATGTTGTTTGCAGTGATTTATGCGAAACATGCAGATCCAATCATTTTTGGTAAAATCAAGATGACTGGCCCAGGCAGGCATTGAACCCTTTTTTTTTTTTATTTACTATTGTTAATTTTGTTTTGGCAAGATTTGTATTCTGGCTAGAATTAGATGTTTTTACTGCTATACTAATACCACTAGTTTTGTTTCCAAGGCATGAACATGCTAGGAAAGATTTATTGGTCTGTCTTTTTTTTGGCAATGATTTTATACGGGTGGCCATTCAACATGATTACGTGCTATTTTTATTGGGATTGAAGAACTTGGCAAAACAATAAACAGAGAATGGGGAGGACATAAAGGAGACAGAATTTGGATACCAATTGGTGGACCAAAACTGCAGGAAAGTCACGATTGCGTGCCATCAGGCAAATCGAGCTAAGCAGATTAATTATGGAAGCAAAGAAAAAGGAAAGATCAATCTCCCTTGACATGCATTACCCTATCTACTACCAGAATAAAAAAAAGCAAAAGGCTATGTAGGTCCATTTGTAATAAAACTAGAACATGCATGCAACCAGAACAAGAACATAGAAGAAATTCAAACCACAGCAAAGAGATGAAAAGTGTTGCTCAGCTAGAGGGAGGAAAGTTAATGGAGTTCGAAATACAAAAGGGAGAGGCATTGGAATTGCCAGCCATGGGAATTCAGCCCTCAGCTCAGCCTCAGATGAACGACCCAGATCAAAAGGTGACAGTCTTAATCTCAGCCACACAGGCACACCTGCTTCAACGGTCCAGATAAAGCATTTGGTGATGGAGGTTGGTGGGGCAAATGAAAGCTTGGCAGAAGGGCCGTTGTACGATTCTTCTGGAGGAAGTATATTAAAAGTAAAGAGAACCGAGGCAAAGAAGATCAGTCGGGTTGGTTCATGGATAAAGTAAAAGGGACGGGTTAAAAGAGTTAAACAGACGGGCCATCAAAGAGGGTTGGGCTTAAACGACAAAAAAACTGATGACGGATGCATGGGCTAGGAGTGTGGCCAGATTGAAATGGGCCATCCGTAGTGAAAACTTATTCATCAATGGACTATACCAAGCTCAAACAGACTGAGTTTAGTTAAATATAGTTGTCACCATAGCTGTTAGTCTGTTTTGTAATGCACTTGGGTAAACTCGGTTAAGGTTAACCCCACTTAGTTAGTTACATTGCACCACTATAAAATGTAAAGCTGTAATTCAAGAAAGTATGAAGAATTCATTCCAGAGAATCATTTTCTTTCTATGTCTGGGGGTCCTCGAACTCTCCCAATTCGTTCTGTTTTCTCTCTTCTTCCACCATAGGTAGAGGGGAGTTCAAGTCCAAGGGCAGCACAGTACACCATTCAAGGGAAAGCAAAAAATGGAATTATCATTACTATTAACCCATGTAAAATATTACATGATTGATTACATTAAAAAAGAATATACATAATGGAATCAATTACAGAAGTATCTCCTGTGCCGGGCCCTGTTGAAACAGGCAGTTCTGGTTTGCATTAAATCTTCTATTATGGGGCGTCCTTCCCCTTTTTCTCATATGCTACCCACTCCCTCCCCTTTTCCCCCTCCCTACATAATGTACAAGTTAGCTTTTACCTGTAATGTATTTACAACTACAACTACAACCACTGCCTACCTCTACTGCTACTGCTCTTCCTCCCACTGTTTGCGACCCTCCGTGACCCAGTTGCCCAATCTTCGTCGTCATCGTCCTCGTCATCCCCACCCGTGGCACGGCTAGACTTCCCCCCTCTCCTAGAAGGAGGCCGTCGCCTCTTGATGTTCGCCGTGTACGTCGAATAGTCAACCGTGTCTTCCTTCAAAGCATTCTTGAACTCCTGCGTGGTAATGAAGTGGCAAGTATGGTAAGGTGAGAGCATGTCCAGCTCAGAAAGGCCTAGCTTTCAACAAAGTTGTCCATCAACTGAATGACTTAATATAATACAACAGCATTAGGGTACTTGCATTAATTACCCTAAACTAATCCTGGACTCTATAATAGCCAAAAGTGAGAGCTCAGCACCAAAAACTCTAAATTCATACTCTAAATAATTTAGGGTATTGAATAGTAACACTCTTAATCTAGAGTGTTACTGTTGATACTCAACTTTATTTCAATATTAACAAGTTCCACTTTTACCTTTACTTTCATTTTTAATAAGAAAGAAACTTAGAGAGAGAGAGAGATAGAGAGAGACTCTAAATCTAGAGTGTTACTCTTGATACTCAACTTTATTTCAATATTAACAAGTTCCACTTTTACCTTTACTTTCATTTTTAATAAGAAAGAAACATAGAGAGAGAGAGAGACTTGGGTCCTCATGCCAATGTTCACAAAACCTGATATCTTTGCAACACTTCTTGATAAGTGTTGGGTCGATTGGTACGTGTTTCACTGACATTGAATGGAATGTTCTGCTTTGAGAGAACCTCACCCGGTTTTAGAGGTTCATTTGGAGAGTACTCCTGGTTAAAATGTCCAACATTACATGAAAATTAGGATCACATATGCTACCCTAAAAGAACTAATCTGGGGAAATTAGAGAGAGGCGGCAACCGAAAGAACTCCAAATTGGCATTACCTGGCATCGCGCATCATTTAGACAATACACAATTTTTAG
>JAVXUM010186274.1:0-10887 GCA_035590655.1 Pouteria glomerata
CGAAAAATAATGAAAAATGTGGTTTAAGTGATATTTAGGTGTTTGATGGCAAATCATATTTTTCAGAGATGAATAGTGAAAAATATTGACTTTTGCAGATAAATTCGTCGGAACGATTTTGAAATCCGTCAGAACAATTTTCAAATTTCTTCAAAAAAATATTGACAATGGGTCTTATTTGGTAACTTAGATAACAGTGGTCACATTAAAAAAAAATTACATCTATTCGATTAATCGAACTCGAGTTATATGATTTTTTCTAGAATTGTAATATATGTAATATGTAAAAAGTAATAAAAAATTTTAAAATTTTTGAAAGTATTTCAGAGCTTCTTAGAATTACAAACAACCCTTAGACCCATGTCTATTGTTCGGTTTTTTTTTTATGTTTTTTAATTAATATATGTGTATATATATTACAATGGATCATTTTGTGATGTTAAGGATACTTTCATTTTTTTAATTATTTTTAGTGTTTGAGAATTAAATTTTTTTATATTAAAAATCTCAATGATTGTTAGCGGTTAACAAGTGTTCACTTTTTTTTTTTCTCTTTCTTTTTGTGTTTTTTTTTTTTTATCTTCTAGAGGTTCGACATATGTTACATTTTTTAGAAAAGCAGTATAGTGAATTATTTTGTTCTTGTCGGAGATATTTTGAAAATTTTTTTTGTTAGTGTTTGTGATAACTTAAAATTTTAATTTCTTACGACAATTATTTTTAAAATTAATATTTAATTTAATAATAAAAAATATTGTGATTTAAAATTTTTGAAGTGTTAATTAGATGTCATTTTTATTGTAGACGGCTGTATAAAATTATTTTTTTAGATATTTGAATTTTTTTATGAATTATAAATTTATGATGTGATTTTAATTAATTATTAAGATAGATTATTAATTATAAGTAAAAACATATTACTTAGTTCTAAACTTAAAATAAATAATATATCTATTATATATGTGTGTATAGAAATTGTGTCATTGAAACTGATAAGTGCTATCAAATAAATAGATAAATAATATAATACAATATTATTATATAATACAATATAGTGGTCAATTTATAGGATTATAGTGGTCAATTTATGAATGACACTAAAAACATGTAGTTTTAATATCCTATTTTTATTTGAATTCCTAAGCAACCATGATAGTTAATGTGTGTTTATAGGGAATGTTCATTAAAGTTTTATTTTCTTTTTATTCTTTTCATTTCTTCTTACTCCTTTTTTTTTTTTTTTTAATGGAAGGAAAATTTTTCTTTTTTTTTTTCTAAATATTTTTCTTTCTTCTCATTTCTTCTTCCTCTTTTAACCCTAATTGATTAGGGATAAATTTTGTCTAATTAAAGTGAAGTGATTATACAAAAATTGTTTTATTTTGAACTATTTACAATATAAAATATACGTCCAAGAGTATATAATTTTTAAAATTATTCATTATTTGAATGATTTTATTTCTTAGTTTTTAAATTAGTCTTTATATTATTGGTTGATCATCTTACTTATATTGTATGAAAGTTGAGTTTTTGATTTATAGGATTATTGTCTTAATTTTTTAGTATTTTTAATATAATTAATATTAAACAAATAAACAACTAATTAATAATTACCAATTTAACAAACTAATAAATTTTTTAATTAATAGAAATAAATGAACAATTAATTAAAAACTAATGGTCAATATAATAAATTCAAAAATAATAATGACCTTAGGGTTACTAAGCAAATTAATTACAAATTAACCAACACAAACAATTTAAAAAAATTACAAATAGCAACTTAACATTTAACAAGTTACTAAATTAACAATATAATTACAAATAAAAGTATTTAAATTAACAAATTAACAACTAACCCTAAACAATTTAACAAAGTAATAAATTAGACTAATTATAAATAATATTTTTCATTAATTAAGACAAACTAATACAAAGATGCAACCAACCTAATAATTTAACAAAATATCCTAACCCAACAAAATCATAAAATACAAAGAACTTAACAATTTAGCAAAAACAATCCAAATAAACTATCCATAAATATACGAAATCAAACAACAAACCCCATAAATGTTCATGTCTTACATTAACCCAAAAAAATACCTAAAAATTAATTTGTGAATACCAAAAAATATACCCAAAAATACTCACAATGCAGCAATAAGAGATCCCTCCAAAGTGACAACCTAGCTATAGAAACAAAGCGAAAGAGAAGCAAACAAAAAAAGAAAGTTAGAGAGAACGGGGGAGAGAGAGTGTGAAATAGAGAGCAAGACACCTCGATCCAGCGACAGCGAATAAGGCGACGGGCAATGATAGCGAAGTAGGTGATAGTGCTAAGAAGAGAAATCAAAGATAGAGAGTAGAGCAGACTGGGAGAGAGAGAGTAAAATGTACATTGCATGTAGCGTGGGGGTTTTGGGGGAAATTAAAGGACTTTAGCCGACTACCTGAAAACGGTCGACCGTGTGGTTGAAGCGGTCGTCTAAAGAGTCTTTTCGACTGCCTCACGGTGGTTGAGCATTCTTCCAAATGTTTATTATGTCTATTACCTAATCTGTTGTAGTGAGTGCTTATTAAATAATAATAATGATGATGATAAATAGCGGTCAAACTTTTGGTTGCATGTTGAAAACGTGAGGAACTTTATTTGCTTCTTATTCCTATTCCTTTTGAAGTTAGCACACTTAAATATATCATAATAATTATTAAACGGGCAATCAAATTGGATCATTGATGGCAACTTGAAAATGTTAGTAACCTTTTTTTCTTTCAATTCTATTACCTTTGGAAGTTGGAATGACTTATGCATGTATGCATATATACATATACCGCATACATTCAATATATTAGCTGAATAAAAAAATAAAATAAAATAGAGAGAAATAACGTAATTGGACTTTGGAGACAACAAGTAAAGTGAAACCATTTAAACAGTAAAGTCTACATTATAGGTATACTTGAAAAACCCAAGTACTAATTATGTTATTTAATTGGATTTCAACTTGCTTCACTACCTATTAAGCATTTGGGAGTACCGTTAATATCAACAAAGTTAAGATACAGTGACTGATAAAATATTGTTTCGTATCAAGAGTTAGGCCAATAAATCACTCTTTTATGTTGGAAGGCTACAACTTATTAAATTGGTATTATTTAGTATTCAATACATTGGAGCCTTTACTTCATTCTTCCTAAAAAAGTATGTGAAGTTATAGAGCAAATCCTAAAAGGATTCCTTTGGACGAGGGTGGATATGAAGAAGCATGACAGTAAAATTGCTTGAGATGAAGTTTGCAAACCAAAGAAAAAATGAAGTCCTAATTTACGCAAATTGGATGAATGGAATAAAACTTCAACGATAAGACATTTCTAGGCCATATGCTCCAAGAAGAATACATCATAGGTTCAATGGTTCATAAAACATTTACTAAAAAATAAAAACTTTTGGCAAATAAAGATCCCCAAGGACTACTCCTAGACATGGCAAAAACTTTTAAAACTCAAAGAAGTTACTCATTCATTTTACAAATATTGAATTGACAATGAAGAAAGCACTTCATTGTGATTCAATAATTGGCATCCTTTTAGGCCTCTTATCCTATAATATAGGCCAAAATTTATATATGATGCAGGTATCTCAATTAGTTCTAAAGTTTTAGTTGTAATTAAAGGCAATAATTGGTCATAACCATTCTCCTTGGGATGTCACGCCCCGGATTCGAGAACCTGAAGAGTGAGTGATAAACATGCACAGTATGAATAAACTGGTTATAATATCAGAGCATACACAACGGTCACGCAGTTGGACCCACAAAAGATATAATCTCACTATGTCAATAAAATAAATAATGTAACATCATCTTATTAATATTATCCCACTAGGCCTTATGGACATTGCATTCCTAAAATCAACCTAATTCAATATCTTTTTACAATTTTAACTATCCAAATCCACATGAACAAAATATAAAAGCTGGCCGAATATTAGAGGTGTGTCATGCATGTTTCCCATCCTTGCTTTAGGTTTCATGTAGTCCTACTGTGTGGGTCCTGTAATGACATCTGTAGAGACGTAAGCACAGATGGCGTGTGCTCACGTTACTTCACCATAATATATATATATATATGATGTAAGACAATGCACAGTTAAAGTATCCTAAGAATAACCAACATGAATAACTAAAGAACTTAATAATTCACACCCACAGTGTAGTTCATTACTTCAAATATACACATAACACATCGATTCCAAAGGTACATATAACACATCAACAATTTTTCTAATTCCTTTACGTTTCCATATCAGCATGTTGTTGAATTCATCCAACATTCTCTTTAATCTTTTTCATGTTACTATTCTTTCACACAATCATCGGAGATTGGGTACACAACTAATCGTGCTTTAGGATCTCAGCCCAAGGCGACGATAAGCCATAATGAATCTGAATACATAACTAATTATGCTTTAGGATCGCGGTCTAGGGCGACGATACGCCATAAATACACTAATTATGTTGTGGGCTACTAACCTGTTGGTATGAAAACCAAACCCTGCGCAAGTTCAATGACTTTGAACCCGAGTGTATCTCAAGACCCTTTGTATTTTCTGTATCCCAACCCCGGCCAAGCAATCAACCAAACCATCTCATTTCTTTTTCGTTTTATTCACATTTTTGTTTATTAGTTTACATGAATATCATATATCAACGTATTAGTTCACAATGGCAACATCATATACCCACATATTAGCTCACAACACAATACCAATTTAACTATATATTTTTCAACTTAAATATATCAATTTAAACATAAAAAAAAAAATTCAAATTTAGTAAAGATGCAAATGCAGAATTTTCAGCTTTCTTTTTTACTTTTTGTCCACTATAACTAGCATAAAAAGGGTAGCTAAGCTTATAACGCTACATCAATCCAACCATACAATCTTCAAATTAAATAAATCGATTTGAGCATGTTAAAATTTAGATTTGACACAAGCTTAAAATGCAAAATTTTTGGCTTTCTTATTCACCATTTTTGGCCACTTTAAAGTACTTTAAAATTTAACAAAAGTGTATGCATCAATTAGCCACTTTTCATGCACCTTACAACAAAATTTCTAGGAGTATTCTAGAGGCCAAAAGTGTTATAAACTCAAAAAAATCCCAGCTTGCTACGTTGAACATACTTTGCAAAATTTTTAACTTCCTTAGTCCTCTTTCGTTCACTTCAAATGACTTGAAAATGTAGTAATTAAGTATGCATCAACTAGACTCCTTTCATACACATTTAAACATAGTGTCTAAGTGTAATTTAGGGTTCAAAAATGTTCTAAGATTTCAGAAATTCCAGCTCTTCACATGGAGACTAATTTGGTTAGAAATTATGTTCTTAGATCACCAAAACAACTAAATTTTTTTTTTTAAACCAAACTTTAGCCTTCAACATAGGACCTAATTAGGTTGAAACTTAAACTTCTAGGTCACCAAAAATTTTGTTTTTAGGTACCAAATTTCTGAAATTTCTAGCAATCACCATAACTACGTTTCTTAACCATTTCTAGTTCACACTAACACAATTCTTTCAAGAGTTCTTCTAGCTCATGTTATCTAAATTTGAAAATCTCTACACCACTACTAGGAAAAATAGAATTGGCGACCAAAAGAACGCTTGACCGCTAGTAAGCGATTGAGAAAAGAAAAATTCACGTCTGCCTTTATGATACGGTCGGCGGCCTCGAGGCGGTCTAGAAATCCCCACCCTCCCTCAAAACCCTTGCTTTCTTTTCTCGACTTTCTTCTCCTACTCGCAGTACAATTTCCCTCCCTCTCTCTCTCTTTTTGTGGTGGGTTACGCTCAGTTCGCCCGGAGCAAAACCTCCCATCGCCAGCGCTCAGCTCCCGTCGGTCAGCTCCAGCTCGCAAGTATTTTTCTGCTTTCTTTTCCTGTGCACTACACACTTTTCTCTCTCCCTCTCTCTCTCTCTCTCTCTCTCTCTCTCTCTCTCTCTCTCTCTCTCTCATGGTGGGTAATACTTAGTCCGTCGGAGCAAAACCTCCCGTCGCCGGCGCTCAACTCCCATCGGTCAGCTCTGGGCCTCAGGTATTTTTCTCTCATTTTCTGATTTTCTCTCCCTCTCTCTTTTCGGGTCTTTCTCTCTCCCTGCCGTTGCATGTCCTGATAACCTTCTATTATGTTACAAAATGTTTTTGTTGAAATCTAGAATTTCGGTGAAACATTAGATTGAGCTCTATTGTGTTCTTCCATTTTGCTCTGCATCTGTATCAATTTTTTTTTTTTTATATTATTTTTGTTGTTTGGCAGTTGGTTGGTTGTTCATGCTTTGCCATTGCATGCTTAACATTAATTATCAATTTTTTTTTTCAGTCTCTGTTGTTTAATTTTGATAATATTGGTCAACAAGTTTATTTGTCCTCAACTCCTAAGACCTAACTGCCTATGGTTGTGCCAATGACGAAGACAGTGTTATTTTCATTAATTGTGTGATTGCCCATTGTCAAAAATAAGGTTAATGACTTTAATAATAATAATAATAATAATAATAATAATAATACATAAGTGAAAAAATGAATGAAAACACATTACCAAAATAAATCAAGTGATAATGGTCCAAGGTGTTCCCAAACTTCATCCGAATTCTATCCCTTTATCTCTTATAATGTAATGTTTGATGTGCTAAATATATATATATATTAATAAATTTGTTATAAAAATTAATGTAATTTAAAGTATTTTTGAAATTTTATACAATAAAAGAATTCAACAATCAGTATTTCCAACTTGATTTTGAGTTTTCTGAATAGGAATCTTTTTTTATTTCCCAATATTTCTGCCCATGGGAACATCTTTAATTGCTAGTTGTTTGGCCCTGCCTATTAGTAGAAGGCTAGCTTGGGTTACAAACCTTATATCACTGCAGTCTTCTTTTCAATAGGGAGAACCATTAAGCTATAGTCTTTATTTAGCTTTACCTGAGGTTACAGTGCAAGGAATTTACTTACACCTTTTGCTTGGAATTATGAATAGGTTCCTAGGATCACTGATCAAGGTCTGGTGCCGAGACAAATGAATAAGGTTGCTATTCTCGGTGAAGGATTGATGGGCTCTAGGATAGCAACAACATTGATTCTTAGTAACTATCCCGTGATCCTAAAAGAAGTGAATGAGAAGTTCCTAGAGGCTGGTATAGGTAGAGTAAGAGGTGAGGCTGTTGTTTTGTGTTTTAGACTATGTCTTATACACTTGTTCTTTAAACTCAAATTGTTTCACTTTCTAGGTTTGGAATTCTAATTAATATTTCCTTCTATTAAGCCAATTTGCAAAGCCATGTCAAGAAAAGGCAAATGACTAGAGAGAAGTTTGAAAAAACCTTCTCTCTTCTTAAGGGCGTCCTTGGCTATGAAAGCTTTAGAGAGGTAGACCTAGTCATAGAGGTACACCGTAGTTCTGGCTAATGTTAACTCACTTTGTCATTGTTTGATATCTGTTTGTTTTCAAGCATTATAGTTTGTCGCTCTTGATGTTTAAAACAAACTGTTATTGAGAATGTCCGAATTTTTACTGATCTTGAGAGGTACTGTCCTCCACACTGCATACTTGCAAGTAACACTTCCATGATTGATTTGAAGCTGATTGGGAAGAAGACCAAATCCCCTGATAGAATTATTGGGGCCCATTTCTTCAGGTAAAATCTGGTGTCACATGATTACTTTTTCTCGTATGTCCTTGATTAAACCATTAGTTTTTGCTTGTGATGCAGTCCATTCAGGTACATGAATATGTTATATATAAAGCTTTCCTATGTTTTGTTAAGGGGCATGTACCTCTTGATCATGTACCTTTTTTTTTCCTTTTATCTAAATTAATAATGCCCTGATTTTTAAGTGATCTGCAATTTAGATTATAAAAATTGAATTTTTTTTTGCTGCATTTCTTTATTAATGACAGTTCTGCTTTGTGTTTCTATTTAATAGTACTTCAAAAATCTTATCTTATAATAGATGCACATGACTATTTGATTTACTTTTGATTGATGGTTTACTCTTCTATGTTTTGCTACTTTTTGACATGTCTACAATGCTAACTGTCTATGTACCACCTTCCACCATTGTCAACATGTGGTTATCAAAATGACTTGTGAATTGGAATTCCAAGATCCTTGTAAGTTTTCTATTTGTTTAATAATAAAGTAAAAAAATCTGAATTGGAATTCCAAGATCCTTTATCGGTGTTTTTTTTTTTTTATGTATTTTCATCACAATATTTTTCAGTAATGATCTACTATTTGGAATATAGAATATTGAATTCTCTTCTTCTGCACTTTTTTTATTGAATAATTGTTACCAAAGATGTGTAGTATTTTCAAACATATCATTTGATTAAGCATTTGAGTGGACTCTGGCGCCACAAAGCTGCTAAGTTTAGCACTTTAAAATGTATTTCTTAACCTCGATAAGATTTTCAAATCAAGCTTGAACACCCTCCCACTCGGTTTGGTTCCTTTGCATCTCTACCTCTCACACACACCCACAGGGGTGAAAGCTTTTGCTCTCTCCATGAGTGTTATATTTTTGTTAGTGGACCCATTGAATCTAAATCTTACTCGCTGTCTGAACCATGCCTAAGCATGTTGATTGGCATCTTCTGCTGTATATGCATGTAGATGAAAATGCCATGCCAAGATATTAGTACAACTCAGCCATCTAGCAGACTTGGTGTTTTTGCCACTGTGAACAGAAGGAAATCCAAGGTTGGTTATTGAACTAAAATTACTAGCTTTTGTTATTTTTTTCATAATTAACCAAGTAAAAACAATTATTTTATTTTATTTTTTTTTACAAATATTTATTCTTTTTATCATTTTTGGTAGAAAAAAATGAAATAAATTTAATTTTTTTTCACTTAGTTTACTTTGTAACTATTTTCTTTCACTTTTAGTTTGCTTTGGCAATCCATGTTCCAAATATAGTTGGCATATTTCCTAGGCCACGGCTATGCATTGAGATCGTATACCCGTATAGTGTATAACACCCAGTATAATCTGGATAAGTACCGAATGACATTAACATAGGGACAAATTTAGAATTTGATTTTGAACTTTGGATATAGCTGTTTAAGTTACCGGACAAAGATATTATTGAGATGACATTGTTTCCTGTGGTGAATAAGGCCTGCTGCGTCTTTGCTGAAGGCATTGCAGTCAAAGCAGCAGACCTTGATATTGCTTCTGTCATGGGCATAGGGTTCCCATCTTACGAGTTACTGAAGTTGGAATGGTAATGCCACTTTGCTTGTTTGCAGCCATTAAAACTAGAAATATCATGACACTTATTATAACCCAAACTACCCATAGACACCAAGTATCTTAGACGAGAATGCCACAAATAAAAATTGGAGGACTGAGGAGTCAGTCTAAACAAAGACAAATCAATTATATAGAAGCAGCAACTATAGAATTATGCAACTCTTACAGCACATACAACCTCCCCAGTTTGCAGCATATCCCCATCAGCTTCTTAGAGCGTGGATCCTATACAATAGAGGCATCGGTATTAGGTAGTATTTGATGATGATATATATTGTAATAAATGGATGATTTGTTGATTGACCTTTCTTATTTTGGACATTTAATCACTTAAGGAAAAATGAGTCTAAATGCAAGAGAAAATAATAAAACTAACATAAGCCATGCTCGTATAACGAAGACGAGAAAATAAGCAGCTTGGAAAAATGACTAGGAGACTGCACCATAGTTTAATTGATTTCTTATTTTTTGGATATTTACTGCTTTAAAAACATGAAACTTGATGGCTAGGCATTAAGATTAGCCAGCAACGCATTGACTTTTTCATGGTTGCATTATTTTGATTCCTTGATAGATGTTTAAATGGATGTTACTTGTATCATTGTGGATCAAAATTTAGTAATACAGTCCTGTCACCTGAATGATTTTCTTTTATTTTAAGGTCTGTTAAGTCTACCGATTAAGTTGTTGTCTTGTTGCTTTCTTATTTATTTGGATACGATTTACACATTTTTTAATTGGTAAGTGTATATTTCCTCTTATTGTTCTGATGTGCTTCTATTTTTGTTTATCTAGATAAATAATTTATGGGACATTGTCCCAGCTAAACCTGGGGATAGGTTCCTAAGCATGCTTCCACCTTGGCATGCATATGAACGGGCCTGTGAATATTTTATCTTTACATATGGAATTGAGCAAGTATACACAACTGTGAAATTTTTTGAAGGTGCCTTTTCTAATGGTTCATTTTTCAATCAAGTTTATATTAAATCGTGAGTTGAACTGTTATTACCATAGTGGTCTTCCATCTTTTGCTTGTTCAGGCACCACCGATCAGCTCTCTGTTTGGTTATCTTTGTCCTTGAATGAAAAATAATGAAACTCATCTGCTTACAGCTGTAATTGTTTCTTTGTAGGATGATTTGCGGCGCTATCAACATAAGTACCTGATTTCTATTCCATTGGTGTATGAAACACTATACAAGTATGTTGTTTCTTCTGGTATTACAGAGATCATAATGGAGCATTTTTGTAGAAAAAATTTGGTGTGCATTGGATCAACAAAATCTTAACTTTGAAAGCTTTTACTTTTGAAGATAGTCCTTTAATGATGATTTCATATGACTAGAAAATTTGGCATATGAGTAAATATTCATTGAGAAGCTTCATCGAAGTCCTTTACAGGCTGTTACTCTCTTTTTAACATATATATACCCTTATTACTTTCCACGAAATTGAAACCTTCCTCTTCTTTTTCTTGTAAATGCAGATACAATTGAGTTATAGAATATAATAAATGCTACAACTTTTATTTGTTAGTGCTCCTGTTGAGTTTTTGC
>JAVXUM010186305.1:0-10886 GCA_035590655.1 Pouteria glomerata
TTATAGATGTGAATGTATGGATAATATATATCTTGCACAGGGACTTTATTAGGTACCCATTTAACCAAATTTTAGGCCATCATATAGCAAAGAGAGTTTTGTGGGTCCATTGCGTAACCGGTGTATTTGCTCTGATATGATGACCCGATTAACATATTATGAATGTTTTACACTCACTCCCTGGGTCCCCGAACCCGGAGCGTGACAAACGGCCAACATATATCTAGTGAACATGGCCAATCTAGAGGAGATTTATACGAAGATTCAATTCTACTGGGAAAATTCAATATGGCCAGTGAATCTGAAAAAGATTTGGCCGAAAATACCATCTTGTCGGGAGAAACGATAGGGCTTAACAACCCAAAAAAGATGCGGCCGATGATTCTATCTTATTTGGAGAGCACCTCAGCTAATCAATCTGATAATAACAAAACTGATGGGCTTAGGGGCAAGTAATGATACCTAAATTTAAATTCAAAGGACAAGGCCTTTTCTTAAATTCAACATTCATCGAATATTTTAATATTATTAGCAAAATAAATTTTATCAAAATATTTTGTCACAAAAAGTTAAAAAGTGATCTGGTTTTTGAACTTTTGCATCCACATTAGATTTATGGCAGTTACCAAATATTAATTTTATTTAAATGTCATTTCAAAATTTTCTTATCAATAGAAAATCTTCATTTTTAAACAAATTTAGTCCGATACATATAAAGTTGTCACTTTATCAATTCTTCAAAACATGAAACATTATTTCACTTTCAAAAAGTTAGGGGGTAATGTTTGTCCTAAAATATCGACCTAAAATATTTATTTGGGATTCCCAAAATCGGCCGATGAGGATTGATTCTTAAAGATTGATCAGGCAGGAAATTTGGGTAAAGACGAGTTGCTAATCTGCCGATGAGGATTGATTCTTAAAGATTGATCAGGCAGGAAATTTGGGTAAAGACGAGTTGCTAGAAGTTATAGAAGATGCCTAGTTACTTTTAGAATATGGCAGTTACATTTCATCAAGATAAATACTGAGGAAGACAACAAAAGAAAATGTCCTTCAACCTTACATCAAACTTTTCTTACACTTTATTCTTTTTTTTAGTCTTTATCTTTTTCTTTCATTTGTACTTCTTTTTTGTTCTTTATCTTAATGTAATAAAATTGCATTTTCATTAGAAGTTTGATCTTCACCATCTCCGTACTTATCATTTCCTTTAGGGGCATTATAATACCTCTCGCACTAGTTATTACTCAGATTCTGATTTCTGATCTATCTACCTACATCCCATTACCCATATCTGTCGTATTAATATAATTATCCACATTCAAAATATTTTTATGGATCACCAGCATATAATTATCCATATTCACATTCTGATACAAAATATTTTTTGTAATACCCGAGACTTTTGAATGAGCATGAGTTATGACTTTTGAAATGTCTTGGAGATGATTATGTGTTCTAGATCATGAAATAAGTATAAGAATTAGGAGCAAGAGCAGTTTTGGAGTTCAAAGTAAATTAAGTCAACAATGGTTCAAGGTTTAGTTGTAATACCCCGAAAGCTTGAGACGAATATAAGCTGTGATTTTAATTTATCTTGGAGATGAATATGTGGCAAGAGGTGATCTAAATTTTTAGATGATGTCCTAAACTTAAAATTTGTTTAGAAAGGAATTGTAATACCCTAGACTTTAAATGAATGTGTGCGATAAACTTTACATGTTTTGATGATGATTTGTATTCTAAGTTAGGGGATGGTTCTAGTATTCAACTTTGCTTAAAGAAGATGAAATTAAGAACCTATTTAAAGCCTAAAATCAATTAAGTCAATATTGGTTTAAGGTTTAGTAGTTTAAAATCCCTAATTGTCCAAATTGGTTTAAATGGTTAAAGAATTATTTCTAAGTGTTAAAAAGGAGGTTATCTTGCTTTAGGTGTTAGGAATTAAGCTTAGGTGTAAAGAGAATCATTTATTTTAAGTGTAGGAATATTCTTTAGGAAATTAAGTGTGAAAGGAAGACAAAAGTTTATGATGGCCGACCACATGAGAAAGAATAGTCCAAATTTGGTTATGTGGAGGCAAATCACTCAATTTTTGACTAAGTCAAGTGATTTAATGTTGACCAAGTCTTACATGTAAAGACACATGAACCAATTTGGTGATTTGGAAAGAATGTTGACCGGGCATGGTAGGAAAATAGAAGAAAGTCGGTTAAGAGAATTAAATGGCTGAATTGTATATTTTATCTTGTTCCTAATTTGTTTTGTTGTGAAATTGTTGTCAAAGTTAGTAAATTAGGTGGGTCCCATGAATTTAATTAAAAGTAGCTTAGGTGTATATATTATAATTAATTGGAGGCCATGTGAAGCTTTGTGATTGGGCCATGTGACCAAAGGGGATGGAAGAGAGACCATTCGGCCATGTGGAGAGACAATAGATCATAAAGGTCTTTGATGCAATTTTGACTTATAAGTTGGCCGAATGAGAGAGGGTGGAGGTATGGCTTTTGTTTGTTCCATAGTTTATTTTTGTTGTCTTTATTAACATGAAGTCAAGGAAATTAAAGAGATGACCCCATGTCTTAGACTTAGAGAGGCCATGTTGGTGAACCATTTTAGGGACAATTCAGATGACTGGGGCAACCTTAGAAGATTTAGGAGAAACATGGAAAGATTAGTTGGATTTTGACTAAAGTTGGAAAAACTAGTTGGCTTGTGATCAAACCAATGGAGGACTAGTTAAAATTGGACCAAACTAAGTGAAAATCTTCCAAATTAACCATGTGATCAAATATTTCTTTGGTACCAAGAAGACATGGCCGACAGTCATAAAGGTTGGTGGGGAAATGAAGACTTTTGTGGCCAAGTGATTATGTAAGCTAAATGGGGCATTCGGCCAAAGGGAATCAAAGAGACCAAACAAAAATTTAAAAATGAGGAAAAAGAAAAAGAAAAGGAAATTTAAGGGGGAGGTTCGGCCAAGAAGAAGAAGAAGAAAAAGAGAAGAAAAAGAAGAAAAGGGGAAAGAAGAGGAAGAACACCAAAGAAGAGAGATTTAGAATAAAAAGTGGTAAGTTCTTCTCTAATTTGTTTTAAGTAATTTTAAAGAAAAGTTAAGTTAACTTCTTGAAGGTAGAAATTAAAAAGAAGATGGTTTTCTTCAAGGTTGTTAGTGAATCGAATTAAGGAAGAAGAAGGTTGAAGAAGAGAATTAAAACTTTCAAGTTGGAAGCTTGGAAGTAACCATACTTTCTCCTTAAAGTTCTTGAAGATTTTTGCCAAGAATTGATGTAGGGAACTTTCTACTTCCTTATATATATATGTGTGTGCCATGTGAGTGTAGAAATTTGAAGAATTGCAACGGTATTATAAGAAACATGAACTCTTCAAAGATTGTGTTAGTGTGACCTAAAATTGGCCAAGAAACATGCCAAAAATGAATATATATAGAGCTGCTGTATTTCTAGGACCAAAACAGAATTTATTGTGATCTAAGAGCTTAAATTTCAACCTAAGTGAATCCATGTTAAGAGATGAACCTTTGCTTGAAATTCTAGTAACTATGGTGAGCTAAAAACCTAGAATTTACTCAAATTAAACCTTAGATTCAAAGCTGAAAATTCTGGAACTTAACACACTTTTAGAACCTCAATTTCATTTAGAAACCTTACCTAAAGATGCATGAAAAATGCCTAGTTGATGCATGTATGTTTGCTATCATTTCGAGCTATTTAAAGTGGACAAAGGGAATATATAGTGGGCTGAATTTTCTGCATTTTAAAATAGTGTCAAAGCTGAAATTTTTCATGTTTAAATTGATACATTTTGGTTGGAAGTTGTATTTCTAATTTGCTATTAGATGGTGAGTTCAATTGGTATTTTTTTGTGTTGTATTTGTAGACTATTATGTTGTTGTATAACCTTGATGTGATCAAATGAATAAAGTGTGGAAGTAAGGGACAATAAATGGTTTGCATGGTTGATTTTAACTGGGGGTTGTGGGTACGGAAAATAAGAAAGGTCTAAAGATACCTTCGGGTTGAAAGTCCTAGAATCGGTGCCAGGTTAGGTTTTCATGCCGATGGGTTAGTAGCCCATAACATGATTAACGGATTATGACGTATCATCACCCTGGACTGCAATTCTGAAGAACGATTGATGACGTACTCAAATTCGTTATGGCGTATTGTCGCCCTAGGCGGAGATCCTGAAGCACGATTAATTAGGTACCAAATCCATGATGAATGTGTGAATGGGTTGTGAAATGAAAAATTGATTAGAATATGGAAAGAGAATGAAACTATCTAAGATAAATGAATGGCTTACTAAACCTTCGTTGTTGTGGTAATGGATTATGGAATGTTGTAAAATGTGAAATTTGAGTGATGGTATGATGTTGGTGTTTTATGGGTTTGAGTTCTTTACCCGCTTGTATTGATTCTTCTTAACTTACTTTAAATGTTCTTTACCTTGCATTGTAAACATATAGTGTTGTATTATATATATATATAATTGTAAGGTAGTGTGAGCATAAACCATCCGTGCCCACATCTCTACAGATGTTTTTGCAGGACCCACACAGGAGGACTAGATGAATCTTAAAGCACTGCTAGAGAACATGCATGGCACACTCCCAGACCTTGACTAGCTATTGTATTTTGTTAATGTACTTTAGTAAAGTTAAAGTTGTAATTTACTGTATATATTTTGATTTTTGGGAATGTAATGGCCTTAAGGCCCGTTATTGTACTTATAATTAAATGGTATTCAAATTTTCTTGCTGGCAGGTTTAAAATATTATATTAGTAAACCGGTTGCGTAATTGTTGGGCAGCGTTGATATTGTGACAGGTTTAGACCTTATTAGACTAGGGGACATTTTGTGGGTCCGTTGCATGACCGTAACGCTGCTCTGATCTATGTGACCAGGGTATTCATGATATGCATGTTATCGCTCACTTCGCAGGTCCTCGGATCCAGGGCGTGACATTTTTATAGATCGCTATCCTAGCGTTTATATCTATTAGGATCATGTTCATATTGTTGGTGAATCTGATGACTCTTATGGCAAATGTAAGTCCTTGCAACAACAAAGAAATAGCGACCCACAACTCTTTGTTCTCACTCTTATTCATATTCTTTAAGTCTCTGTAACTCTAACATGCCCGCAAAAGTCTAATCCAAAACCCTGAAAGAATGTGCACTATTTATTAGCCAAAGTTTTAGCACAAACACCAATGCCAAGACCTTAAATTTTTTGATTCCTCCATGAAAATATTGAGGCAATGAGGGATGAGAATAATATAAGTATAAAAATGGTGAATATATGAGAAATCAAATATTGTAAATATCCATAATTAAATAAACTATTTTGAAAACTATTAACATATATAGAATATGCACTAAAATCTTGTATATATAAAAGTTAGGGTATTCTTTTCATTATAAGACTTTATTTTAGTTTCCAATTCTAGTTTTAGTTATGCCTATATAAAGGCTTCCTTATATTGTTGTACAAAAATAATTCAACACATAATTCTTTTCCACTTTTCCAATTCTGTGTCTTTCGTTGTTTTAATATGGTATAAGAGCCATCCTATTCTAGTCCTTAATTTTTTTTTCTTTTTCTTTTCTACGCTGGTGCTTCATCATTTTGCTAGTTCTGATTATTTTTTGTTTCTTTGAAAGCATTCTTTAGTCTTGACTTCCTTTCTTTGATTTCCCCATTAATCAGAAATTAAGATTCAACTATATCCAAAGCTGTGCCCCCTTTAAACGATCACGGTGGTCTTAATTTTTGACAAAAAGACCCTGCACATTTCGCCAGAAGCTTCCTAGTATATCTTAGCTTTACACGTGCCAATCACACTTCATCCACGTACTGGAAATAGTGTTATGCTTTTGCACGCGCGCGCATCCTGTCCTCAGCTTCCGCTTTAACTCCTTGGCTCGGCTTCAAGCCGGTCTTACCCTTGTAGCTTCCGTTTGTTTTATTCAGCTCTGTCTTGAGCCATTATCATCCAGTCCATTCTAAACTGGTCTAGACCGATTCCACGGTCTTTCCAACTAGTTCAACCCTTTTTGGGCTACTTTTTACTAGTTCAAACTGGTTCCTAGGGTTTTGATCCTTTTGGTTCTAAATTTGACCTCTGTTTCTATAAATTTTATCATTCTGGTATATTTTCACACCATAGGTTCCCAGAATGATGTTATTCATCCAATCGACACTGTTCTTGACGGCTCTAACTACAATATTTTATCTTAGCAAATGTCTGTGTTCCTTGTTGAGTGTAAACTTTGGAAGTATGTTATTGGTGAATGTCTCAAACCTAAGAAATCAAACATAAAGATGCAAGGAGTGTTTACAGCTACATTGAAAATTGGGACAGCACTCAATGTAAGATTATTTCTTAGTTTATTAATATTTCCACTCTTGCTATTCAAAGTTTTTTGCCTAAGTTTTGGAATGCTCACACTACCTAAGAGTTTTTAGTCAATTAGTATAATTGCACTAGTAATTCTATTCTACAATTTTAGTTAGAATATAAACTCTATCAAATGTGACAAGAGCTAGGTTAATCCATCACCGCCTGTCATGCCCAAGTCCATAGCCTCTGGGATTAACTCTATCAAGTAAATGCTTCATTCGAAGATGCTGACTCTATCAAATTGTTTGCAGCTTGTAGAGATTGATGCCAGTTTATTCATTTTATGATAGGAATTTGGGATTATTTTAAGAATACTCAAGCTTCTTTTTTGCATCACTCTCCTTTATCATCTCTTGAAGCTATTTTCGCCGTGCTTTTTTCTAGAGAGACCCATCAAAAGACTCATCAATTATAGACTTTAGAATTAGTCATAACTAGCACTCCTTCTCAGGTTGTCTCTATATGCCTTCATCTCTTATGCATTCTCAAAATGTAACAAAGTTTGGTGTAATTACTGCAAGAAAAAATGATCATATCAGTGAATGCCCTAAACTTAAAGCTAAATGCTCAAATTCTCAGCCTCACCATCAAACTATTGTAGTATCCTCTTTTAAATACCCAAGCTCCACCTTCACTCAATCTCTTACTGCTGTTAATGTTGAGGCTATAGTCTACCAAGTTATCACTTGTTCTTTTCCTGCTTTGTCTGCTGCCACAGGTATGTTTTACTCTCCCTGATACATTGATTCTACTTGCTGCAACTACATGACTTCTGATTCTTCCTTACTTTCTCATAAGCCATTCTTTTGGCAAGAACCCGCTCTCACAGCCATTTACACAATTAATAGGGGTTTTTCTTCCATAATTTCTAATTGCACTCCTTATGAGCTTTTGTATAGGAAGGTACCAGATTATTCGTGTCTCAAAATTTTTTGTTGTACTTATTTTTTCTTTCATCCCCAGTATAAGTAAACCAAATTAAACCCTCGCTCTCGCTTATGTTGTTGTCATGGCTATGCCATTGAACAAAAGGTTTATCATTGTTATGATCCTATTTTCAAACAACTCCGTCTTTCCTGATATGTTTACTTATGGGAAGATCATTATTTACTGACATGATAAAGCTTCCCTTTAACCCTTCTTATCATTCACCCATTTTTATCGATCCTTCCATTATCCTCATTTTAGACACTAACTCTTGTGATGTAAGTTCTTCAACGTCATTATCTAAGTCATCTGACATGCCTATAGACTTATTACCTCCACTGTCTGCCCTTGAACATTCCTCTACTGTTTCTATTCAATCATTACCTAAGTTTTACTATCCCACCTAGGTAAGAGCATCTCCTTCTAATCTTAAAGATTACTATTGTTATTCTCTATTGCTTATCTTTACGAGCCTCGCTCTTATCGCGAGGCCAATTCTGACCTACTTTGACAACAAATAATGAATAATGAATTTAATAATCTTAATTCTATCCATATTTAAAACTTAGTTAGCTTGCCTCCTCATAAAACTACAGTCAAGTGTAAATGGGTTTATAAAATAAAGACTTAAGCAGATGGATTAGTGAAGCATTATAAGGCTCATCTTGTTATGAAGGGACTTACTCAGGAGTATGGCATTGATTATGGGGAGACCTTTGTTCCTGTGGCTCGCTTAAATTCTTTCCAGTTCTTACTTGTCGTTGCAAGTATTCGACAATGATCGTTATTCCAGACTAACCTTTCCCAAGCTAAATATATACTTCTGACCTTCTATCTCGAACTGGTCTTACTGATAATAAAACTATTAATAATCCTTTGGAGTCTAATGTGAAGTTACTTGTAACTAAGGGTAAACTCTTATGTGATTCTACTATTTATCGACAGCTTATTGGGAGTCTCATTTATCTCACTGTGACTCGCCCAGACATCTCTTATGATTCTACTTTGGTTAGTTAGTTTGTGCATGCTCCCTGATCTACTGATTATGCAACTGTCCTTCAAATTCTGAGATATATTAGGAGTACTTTATTTTATGGGGTTCTCTTTTTCTCATTTTCTCCATTACAGTTGCAAAGTTTTTCAGATGCTAATTGGGCTAGTGATCCTACTAATTGTTGCTCTACTACTAAGCACTGTTTTCTACTTGGCATTTCGCATTTCGCTCATCTCTTAGCGAAGTAAGAAGCAGTTTGTCATTGCTCACTTCAGCACCAAAGCTGAATATCGTGCACTTACTAACACTATTTCTGAGCTCTTTTGGCTTCGCTGGCTTCTTGTAGACATGTGTCTCTTTTTCTCAAGTAGCACTCTTTTGTATTGTGGTAATACTAATGTCATCTAGATGCCCATAATGATGTCTTTTATGAGTGCACGGAGCACGTAGAGATTGACTGTCATTTCATTCGCCACCATGTCAAGAAGGGCACCCTTCAGTTGTACTATATTTCCTCTATTGATTAGCTTACAGATATCTTCACCAAATCTCATCCTCTTGGTCGTCATTATGAGCTTGTGCCCAAACTTAAGTTGGCTTCTTTATTACCATCTTGAATTTGAAAGGGGATGTTGACATATATAGAATATACACTAAAATCCTGTATATATAGTGATCGCTATTAAATAGTGTGTCTAAACTTAACCCCCAAGTACAAGGGTGTACGGTGTAATTTTACCTGGTGAGTCTAGGATCGTATCCACAGGAAGCATAGGGTTTTAATTTCTAAGTTATTCTAGGTTGTTCTAATCCTAAATGTGCTAGAAAATAAATGAATAGTTTAATTGGTTTCTTGGGAATAATTTATTTCACTAAATTTCCTAAAAGACAATAATTAAAGCAAATAAGGAAACTAAATTGTTAACTAAATAATTTTTTATAAAAGAACAGAAATTAGAATTTCTAAATTCAAATAATGTAAGATAACCTTGGTTTGATGTTCAGTTTTCAGGTAGAGAAGAATCTTGTAACTAAAACCTTTAAGTTTTGACACAATTCAAATTTCACATTTTTCTGAAAGAAAGGAAATAAGAATTTAAAGATATTTCGTTAAAAGTTTAAACACATAATCACAATTCAAGTTTCAAGTTTTTCACAAAAAAGGGAAATTAGAATCGGAAGATATTACGTTAAAAGTTTAATTCGTCACTTACTCAACTTCGTACTCACGTCGAATGGATTACGAAATCGGAAAATTTTCTTTTAAAAAGTTCGTGGTTTTGGATTCAATTTGCTTACGTCAAAGGTTTGAAAACGGGTTTTAAAGAACCAAAATTCTTTTCCAGTGATTTCAGAGAATATGGACAAAGAATTTTATTTTCGAATGTCTTTTTGTAAATCAAATTAAAATCCAAAGAAGGTGCATATACGCTTACGCATACACGTTGCGTATATACACCTAGGGCCTTGAGTTACTTGATTTCTTCACCCTACTTTGAAACACCAAACCAAGATTTTAAGTTTCTAGCCTAGCATGCTTGTAGTAAACTTTATCAATCAAGAATCAAAACAACCTAAAACTATTATTTAAGAAAACAAGAAAATTCAAGAAAACAAGAAAATTCAAGAACTAAACCCTAGGTTTCAACTACGCATTCATAAGAACATTCAATTATGCAAAAAGAATCAAAACTAGAACATAAAAAATAAAGAGAATCAAAAAGAGTAGAAAACTTTAAATTAAACTTGAAATAAACAAGTACCGTACTTCGTAGATGCAAAACAAAAAACAACCAACGTTGAAACGAACCCATAAACAATAAAGAACATCCAAGCATAAAATAAAAAAATAAAAAGAAAAGAAAGAAAAATTAAATCCTAGAAACTACTCTCTACGGCTGGAAAAAGTTCTCTCTAAAAGATGTACAAAGGTTTAGCTTTTATAGCCTTCGAAAAAAACCTAAAAAAAACACACAGAATTTCTGAGACACTTGCCTGGTCCGGATCAGCCCCCAGGTGGTCCGGACCACAGTGGGCAACCTCAGAAAGATGCTTTGTCTCCCGGTCCGGACTGGCTAAGGGGTGGTCTGGACCAAAGTGTTCTAACCTGAAATTCGAAACCCAATTTTGACCTTGAAGACAGGGATTCAGGTTTTGGCTAAAACATAAAAGTTGTAACCCTTCAAGTCTTCTTTCCAACCCATAAAGAATCATATCAATCGGAGTTCTGAGAAAAACATTATGACTGAAATACTGACAGGGTGTCATGCTGAATCATCCAAAGAACTCCAAATTGTGTAACTATGCAAGCTAATTTCGGGGTAGATGAAGACCTCTTTTGGACTTGGGATCTTCATGAAAGTTGAAGCTGAGAATGTGTACTTAAGTTTTAGCTTTTGAACCACCTCAATTGGGCCTCAGAATCTCAAGATATGCCCCAAATCCTATTGTGGTTAGAATTTGTCCAGCTTTTCAAACTTAACTTTTAAGCAATGTTTCATAGCTCAAACCAACTTGAATTTTTACTCACTATAC
>JAVXUM010186315.1:0-10886 GCA_035590655.1 Pouteria glomerata
CTTTTTTGTAATAATTTTTATGACTTTTCCCGACCAATTAGTCGGGAAAAATCATAAAAATTTTCTTATTTTAGTTTTTTTAATAATTTTTATGATTTTTCCCGACCAATTGGTCGGCAAAAAGTAACACTTTTGCCGACCAATTGGTCGGGAAAAGTCATAAAATTTTATTATTTTTATTTTATTATTTTATCTTTTTTGTAATAATTTTTTGTGACTTTTGCCGACTAATTGATCGGCAAAAGTTATTCTTTAGTGACCAAATTTGATTTGGTCAGGAAAAATTGACTATTAGCGATTAATGCTAATTTGGTCGAAAAAAGTCACATTTTAGCAACCAAATTTATAGTTGATCGGAAAAAGTGGTCGCCAAAAATGTAAATTGTTGTAGTGAAGTAGTTCATCTTTAAAAACTCACGATTAAAATTATTATTATGGTAAGATTTTGAATAAGATATTAAAATTATTTAAAAAAAAAAAGAAAACAATTATTAATTTTTTTCAACATTTTACTGCTTTTAATTAAGCTAAGGTGAAGCATGCATAAATTCAAAAGAGTGAAGAGATTGAATGAAAATCAAATAACTTACTTTTGGAGGGTGAAAATCAAATAACTTACTTTTGGTTGGTGTTTTATTACTAGGGCCTCTCTTCGGGAGCAGATCCCTTCTTACAAAAGAAAAATGTGCAGACTACTGCAATAGAAAGCGAACTAACAAGGTTGACAACTAGACAATAATATTGGAGATATCGAAAAGAATGAGATTCTCTTCTAAAAGGTAAGTCTAATTTGTCCCCCCAAAGAAAAGTAGCTTTTTCTTTAAATTTTTCTAACACGGCTGGGTTGGAGTCTTCCATTAATTATTACGTGTTCAGATGGAGGCGGTGGTTGATACGCATGACTTTGCTTTCTCCATTTCAAACGTGGATGGCTAGAGAGATAGTGAAAGGCACTCTGAACGGTCTATACAGATTTTGGGAAGGTCTTTCTCCTTGTATTTAGGGTCCTCTCCACGTAGATCTATTATACGCAAAGCTTAGGGCAGTGGGGAACCTTTGTTTATTCCTTGAGTATATCGAAACACACATATGAAGGTTTTGGGAGATGAAGACATTAAATGTCGATTTATTGTGAATAATCCCCATTCCACTCTACAATTGTACATTGTTGGAGGTGGGAGTTCGTTCTCCTCAGTATGAACATTATTTTAGAAAGAGAATGTTATCGATACATAATGTTGTTAGCTAAACAAATTATAAAAAAAAGTGAGAGTCGTCTTGTGAACATTATTTTAAAAAGGTTCTTTTTTTGAATACTTGAGAGATTCATATTAATTTGTATGTATATATCTTAACTGATCGTTGAAATTCTGAGGTTAACGATTAATTAAACTCTTCAGTAATTATAAGCAAATTCGAACTAGTAATTGCTTTTTTTTTTTTTTAAATGGGCGTTATCATTTGCAATATGGTAAAATAATGGTTTTCAGCTCTTTTGAACACATTATATCTCTTTTTATAAGAGTATTTGAAGTTCTAAAAAATTAGTAAAAAATATAGTTTTGATAAGTTTTTGACGTTTGTGTGTAAACCATAAATCACTCTTCTTTTAGAGATGAATAATTTTGTTTGAACAGATTTTCGTCCGTTTCAACGGATTCCGACAAAAACTTTTTTATTTTTTTTATCAAAATTTTTTAAAATTGTAAAAGTTTTATTGAGATTTGTAAAAATTTATATAGAATTTAAAAAAATTTGTCGGTATTTGTAAATAGATACAAATTCATAGAATTTTTTAAAATTTTTCGCTATTTTTGAACACACCAAGCAAGCCTATATATCATTATACTCCATGTTGTTTGACGTGTTTGGATTTGTATAAATTATTATAAAATTATAAAAATTACATTCTGGTAATTTATATAATAAGTAAAAAATTTAAATTTTGTAAAATTTTATCATATTTTCTAACAAACCAAATGCACCATTGCACCAATTATGAGGCCGTTTGGAGATAGAAAAAAAGTGAAACTTTTGATAGTTTTTTGTGTTTTTTTGTAAGTTATAATTTTTGGTGTGTTTGATGAATAAAAGTGTAATTTTTTATAATTTTTTGATGTTTAGTAAAATTGTTACTGTAGTAGAGCAGAAAAATTGTAATTTTTGAGTGTTTGGTAAAATTTTTTTATTGTAGCAGAGTAGAAAAATGAAAAAAAGTAGGACCCACTGTAATAATTATTTACTACAACAACATAGCAGAAAAGTGAGAAAAATTGTGAGTTTGCCAAACAATCAAATTATTGTAGAAATATCAACTTTTCATATTTTTTGAGCCGCCAAACGGGCTCAATAACCCCCCCCCTTTTTTTTTTTTTTTTTTTAATCATGGATAAAAATATTTATGCCATTCAGACACCGAATGGTACTAGAATTGACGCAGCAATTTGTTTTTCAACTCTTGTAGCGTTAGGCATTAATCATTAGAGGCAATGAGGTAGGCTTATAATGATGAAACTGTAGATTAAAACTCCTCTGATGGTCATGAAATCGTACCGTTACCATTTCTGTTTGGAACAACCCCTCCCAATACATAAAAACCAATAGAAAAAAAAAGCCATGATGTTAGGATCGATGCACCAATCATCAATTATCAATACAATCGATCAATCTCGAACGTGAAAAAAAAAAAAAAAAAAAAAAAAAAAAAAAAAAAAAAAAAAAAACTAATACGTGAACTTAAATGGAAAAATTTCTCGAGAAAAAATCACGAAGGGAACCAAAATTTTCGATTATACTAACCAAAGCATGTCGTGTTAGAAAATTTTATCCAAAAGTTTAACCGGTACTTGAATCCTATTGTTTGAATTATTTGACCCATCAAATACAAGTAAAAGACCAGCTACCGACACACAACAAAATCTACCTAATTTTCGTGATGCCTCAAGAATGTTAACATCTTCCCCAACACACGGTGAAGAACACACAAACCTTTGAATTTTTCTCTCAAGAATGATTGATAGTTTTACTCTATCATGGCCAAGGAAAAAGATAATGTCTCAAGCTTATATATATATATATATATCTAACATGCTTATCCTCGTACAGAATCTTGAGGAGAGGTTTCATATATAAACACAGACCATTATTATCCCAAGTTGGGTTTCCAAAAATAAGATTTCTTATATTTCTATGCTCAAGCCAACTTCAAACCATTATCTCTCAAATTCATGTCTCAATCTTAATATTGGTTTGCTTTTCAAAACACGCATTCTAGAGTTTCAATTAAGGCTCCAGCGAGTATTTATTAGTCAGGTTCACACTTTGTCAAATTTCGAAATTTACATTAAAATTGTAATTTGGACTTTCTAGTTGATCCACTTGATTAGCTATTGAACAAGGTCCACACTTAGCCAAATATCGACTGATTGATCAAAATAATCATTCCGATTGATCTGGCCCATTTAGCCAACTCCAGTTTGTTGTGTTAATTCCTTAAACAATTTAACCAAAATACCTTAAAAATATAATTTTTTGTTTTTTTTTTTTTTTTGAAACTGGTATAAAAATACAAATTTAATATCGTAGGTCTGTTCACGAGCTGTCGACTATAAATTAAAAACCCAAAAAAGATGTGTACATGTAATGTAATAGAGATAGCAACTCTTGATGAATTAGAGAAGGAGGGAGGTTTCATGAGTATTTGGAATTTTGGAGAGCGGTGAACCTTTCATCAGCGAAAGGGGTAAAAGCGAGGAGGAGGAGGAGGAAATGGTCAAGATAGTGGAAAATTGATCTTAATTTAAATAATAGTGCAGACTTAATTGGGAGTTTTTTTTTTATTTTTATTTTTCTGATTAGAATTTATATATACTGACCAGAGGCCAATTATTAATTATTATTAAATCTGGGTTTTTAAAAAATTATTTTTAATGATGGTCACATGATATAGCGGTTTTGCAATTTTTGTAATTAAGTATGTATACGATATTATTTTTTTAAATGTTTCAATAGCATTGAAAATCGTTTTGTAATAACGGTCACACAACATAATTTTTTTTGAATTATGGTTTATTGGAGTTAATTAGTTAGGGGCCATCCATGACCCATAAAAATAAATAACAAGTAAACAGAAAATGATGAAAAAGAACATAGGTAAGCTTAATCATATATGAGTTGTATTATATTCACACAATGCCATCTTAGTGAAATTCATATTAAAATTCACAAAAATCAACAACCTAGCAATATTTTTTTTTTTTTAAGGGATGACTTGACAGAAATTCCCTACTAGATTAATCTTTTTTATTTTTCAACGATAATACACATTTTACTAAATAGGTACATACTGTGTTTTCCGTTTGATGTACTAGAAAATAAAAAAAAAAATCTTTAAAAATTTCTAAAAATTTATGAAAATTATTCACTTTTTATTTTATTACACGAATTACAAATTCACATCTTATCTCACTTTATAATTTTTTATTTTACTTTTTATCATTTCAAACACACCCATAATCACGTTTGCTTATCTATGTGTTGCAGTTTCTTATTTTATATATATTTTTTTAGTATGTGTTATTGGCAAAGAAATACATTATTATTATTATTATTATTATTATTATAAGTTCTGTTTAATTTGTAAGAAAATTGTAAAAATTTAAAAAAAAAAATTAAAAATTATATATTTTTTATCTCATTTCACAAACCTGACTTTTTATTACTCTAAACAAACGGTTATAAAAGTCAAAAGGATGCAAATTAACAAAGATAAAATAAGCTATGGCACACTTTAAAAGGTGTGTTCCACTTTTTAGATGCATCCTCTCGACAGGAGTGCAGAGCAAGGCCTCCTAAGTCATGCTGTACGTACTTTAAGATTGCATCAAGTCGACAATGAAATTATAGCACTCTTGGAAACGCAGGGAAGTGGCTGGCTGCCCTACAAAAACAATTTAAGTCTATTGATTTCGCAGTTTTGTTCAGTGTTCATTGTATTCTATGTAAGTCTCCTGTGCATCCTCCTAACTTATAATTTCTCCTCTGCCACAGTTAATTCTCAATTGGTCAAACTGTGCGCTAGTATACGAATAAATATCAGTCCCGCCCTTCGTGTAGGCTGGGATTTGTGACATAAGAATTGATGATCATCACTTTGGCAGGTAACTTCAGATTGATGTGCATGCATCCATGTCCAATTTTTGCACGGGAGCTAGCTCAGAGGTAAGGCTCCGTTTGGATACGTAAAATTTTAAGGGGAAAAGAAGAAAAACTAACAGAAAATTTTATTAAAATACGAGAAATTAAGGCTGCGTTTGGAGTGATAAAAAATAAGAAAAAAAAATGATTTGAATTGATTTTTAGTATTTGTCATTTGGTGTTTCAAACAGAGTTTTTTGAAGAAAAATAATG
Organism: Pouteria glomerata; assembly: GCA_035590655.1. Taxonomy (NCBI): domain Eukaryota; kingdom Viridiplantae; phylum Streptophyta; class Magnoliopsida; order Ericales; family Sapotaceae; genus Pouteria; species Pouteria glomerata. The sequence continues at coordinate 5,410 of JAVXUM010186315.1, forward strand.
ACACTTTTATACTTTTGTGGTAAAAAGTTAAAGAGAGAAATCATGATAACGGTTTTTCGGTCCGTTTTTACGGATTTGTAACAAAATAATGGTGAAAATTGTTAAATTTTTTAACTTTTGTACGAAAAAATTAGAGAGAGAAACTCTTAGAATAGTTTTTTGATCCGTTCCAATGAATTTGTATCAGAATTATTGAAATTTGTTGAAAACTTTTCAGAATTTGTGAAAAAGTTATTGAGATTTGTAGAAAAGGTATTGGGATTTGTAAAAAAAGTATTAGAATTTATAAAAATTTATTGGGATATATAGATATATATAGAAATATATAGAGATTTTACAAAATATGAGATTGATAAAATATGTTAAAGAATTTTAAAGATTTTCAAAGATTATTTTAGTTTTTAGCATACCAAATGGTGCCTAAACTGACTAACATAAATATGTTAAAAAATGTTAGTTTTTATATATATATATATATAATTTAATTGTTCTTTCGTCTAAAAATTCCATACAAGTAGTTTTGCTTGCATAATTATTTTAATGGAAAATAAATTTTTACTAGAATATTTATCAAAAAGTTATATCAAAATTGCATGACAATGGTATTTATGTAATAAAGAGTTCTTTCATTTAAAGTAATTGACCCATAAGATCGTTGCATTATTCTGATAAATTCTTTTGTAAAATATTTCTAATAATATAGCACTTTATTTTGAAACAATTTTAATCCTTTCATTGAAACTGATCGTGACAAAAAGCAAATATAATTTAAAGGCTTTTGGCTTAATTAATATCTTCTTCCTTTTTCTTTTTTCTTGTGTTTTTGGAGAAAATTAATTTTTCAGTTCACCATCAAAGTGTTTTTCTGGACATTATGATATTAAAAAGAAAATGCACATGTAGTGGTGCGGTAATGTTATGTGATTGTTAGGGATTGTGGTGGCAAATAGAATAAAGATGTGCATACTTCATTTTCATATATAAATATCTCTTAATAATTAGGAAACACATATTTTAAAATAATTGTTTTTCACTTTTATATTTCTTGTGATTAAATAAAGTAAAAATTTATTAAAAAAATTACCAATTAATTGGTAAAGTCTTGTGAACCCATTATTTTTAAATAAAATATACGTCAAAATGTAATTTAATTATAAAACTATATACTATCTTTCCATCATTAACTATGATAACTCTTTTTTAGTATTTTTTTAATAAATTAACTTATTTCTCTATCAATTAATAAATAAAACTATCATTTTGCTGTTTTTCTACGCCAAAATTATTCCCTGCAACTTCCCTACTTTTGGAAATCCCATAAGACAACGGTAAATTTCTTTTTATTAAAAATTTAAAATTTATAAAAAGATAATTAGTGAAAATACAAATTAATGTTGCGGTTTTGAAACCTTAATATCATTATTCGAGTTTTGCTAAAAATCAAATAAACGCGAAACCATTTTACGATTCTTGCTAACGATCAAAAAAATACAAAATCATTTTGCTATACTCTCTCAACCCATCTTTTTCCATCATCAGCGTTCCTTCTTCTTCTTCTGAATCCCTCACCACCAACCTCTCAAGTCCCAAGTTCTGTGATATGTCATTGCAACCTCAATGAAGAGAAAGAGAAGTGAGGATTCAACGGTGGTGGTGACACAACAAAGTGTGTTGGAGGGTCAATCAGACGACGGTACCGAAAGTGCGGATGAAAATGAGACACGAACTAGAATTGCAGTTATTCGGTAGGAATATAATAGACACTAGTCGTGGTGAAGCTCACAAACACGAGCAATGATACAGAATTTGAGGCAAAGAATCAGTCTTTGTACAAAACTATTTTATGATTTTGTACAAAAAAAAAAAAAAACAAATGATCTTTTAGTTTTCTTGTATATCCCTTTCAAAAATATTAAAAAAAAAAAAAAAAAAAAAAAAAAATTGACGACATATTCATTGAATCTGGGTCAATCCTCTTTAGAAAAAGAAAAAAGTAATAATAATAATAAAAAAATTAATCCTGAACTGACGGAGCCAATAAGGACATACAGTGGGTTGATGACACGTGACGGCTGATCCGTCGCGCATCTAAGTTTGATCAGCGATGACGTGGAAGCTTTATTCCTTCAGTTTCTGTACCTGTCCTGTAATTTGTCTTAGCCAGTTTGCCAGACTCGTGACATCCAGGTTGGCTTGGGCAGAGAACCAGAAGGCCTCCATTTCTCTGTGCTTTCAAATTGGCAGGCCATGACTGGTGTTGTGTTCCTTCAAGCTATCACTTTTGTACTAACTGTTTCAATTTTTTTTCATCCAAACACCGTCCTAAGTTTGGATAAAAAGAAATTAATTTTTTATTTTTTGATGTTTTTATCTTATATAAATTTTTCACTAAAATTTATTTTTTAAATAAATAATTTTTAGATGTTGTCATTAAACTTGGGATAAACCTTTTAAAACCCATAGTTCTCTTAGAGAACGATTAACGTTTTATTTGCAGGGAATATATTTACAAAATTTAAATAATTAAAATTAGAATTTAAAACAGTTTATAAGCAGTCTAAAAAATTTTCCTAAACATTAAATGTCAAGTTATATTTTTTATTTGAATTTACAACACATTGATTAAATACTAAAAAAAATAATTTTATATAAAAATTAATTTAATATTATATTAAGTTTTATATATTATTTTATAATATTATTCACTTGTATTACCTTATCCCATCAACAAAATGTTGTCCATCAGTCTTCTTTTTAGAATGGACAGATGGCACAGCAAGGAGGGGCACAGAAGTACGAAGAATAATGAGTGACTATTTGAATAGGGTACTTTTTTTAATTTGTTTTAGATAAATGAAAAATAATGTGTCTTAAAGTTATTAATTAAAAAAATTAAAAATTGATAAAAATATTAAATTAAATAATAAAATAAAATATTTTTTGTAATTCATTTTTGAAAATGTGTGTAATAAGTGCAAAAATTATCAAATAAAAAATTAAAATTGATAAAAAATTTAAAAACAAATGGCCATTAAACCCCTAGACGGTGGATCATGTGGCATTGGTGTAAAAAAGGTTGGAATTGAGAAAGAAAAAAGAAAGTACAACCATTGTTTTCAAAATCAGACCGAATAGGCCGATTGAATAATCGATCAGTCCAAAAAACGGTCCGATTAACTGTTTAAACCCGTTTGAACTTCGAACAAGTCGAAAATTGGCAACTCGGCGATTGAACCAGTAAACCGTTGAGCTGGACCGATTTTTTTTTTTTTTTGGAAGATAAGTGAAACAAAATTATACACTATGAGTGAGATAATGAGATTTGAACCCACGATCATCTACTTAAAAATCAAATACTTTATCCATTATGCCATAGACACTTTCGTTAACTCTTTTTTTTTTTTTTTTTTAAGGTAAGTGAAACAAAATTATAAGTATGCCAATGAGATTCAAACCTACAACTATTTACTTACAAGTCAAGCACTTTATCAATTAAGACGGGCAATTTTGTTAACCTTTTTTTTTTTTAATTTATTATTAATATAAATGGACTATTATCTAACGCTTCACTTCACAATTTATGTTTTTTATTTTTTTTTTATTTTTATTTATTATTAAAATAAACAAACTAATATACATCAATCCAAAATTGAATTTGAGTCTATGTTGTGGTAAAATATTACTTTTCTCCTGAGCCACTAATGCTTATTATTCTTTATTTTTGCTTAGTTTTACTTATGTAATGTATTAAGTTTGAGTAATTTTATTTTAAAACACCGTTTATTGACACATTTTATTAGTAAAATAAAATAAAATAAAAAAATATATAAAAAAATATAAGTTTTTAAAATTATTATGTAATTCTAACATATTTTATATTTTATTTATATATTTAAATATATTTATTACGTTACGGTTTAATTCTGGTTGAACCAACTATTGAACCACTAACCAGTGATCCGATCCCTTTTTCAATTCAATGAACGGTTTATTTTCAAAATATTGAGTACAACTAATCAAAGAAATAATTTCAATTGAAAGCATAAATAATTCGTAAGAGCAGAAGTTAAGAAAAAAAAAATCGATCGTTTAAATATTTCAAAGTTAGTGGAACAAATGGAATTAAATAACCCAATAGTGTTAGACGTTAACGTTTGATACTACCCATCTATCAGGAAATCGTGCGCCACAAATAGGTGCTAATAAGGAGAGAGGAGGCTATTTTTTGGGGTGTTTGATGTAACAAATGAAAATATTTGATGACTTTTAAAAGTTTATTTTATTGTACCGATTATGAATTCATAAATTATTTTATTTTTTATTATGCCAAATACCATAGTCATTTAGTTTCAACAATAGAAAAAGAAGATAAGACGATTTAAATTTATTATTTTTTAATTTTGCCCATATCAAAAGAAGACCACTTTATTAATTAATAAATAAATAAGAATATTATTAGATTCATGTAAAGGTAAAATTTATTGATGAATAACTAAGTTTAAAATTATTAAATTAAAATATAATGATTAAAATATATTTATATATTTTTAATTTAAAATAATATGAATGTATTTGAGCCTTTAAATTTTAATCCACTGATATAGAATTCAGGTTCGCGAACTGACATTAAACACAGCACCAACCTCCCTTTTTGCGGAAGGACTCTAACGATAAGTTCTAGTCTTGAATCGATGGCCAAAAAAAAAAAAAAAAATAATAATAATAATAATTAAAAAATTAAAATAACAATAGTAATAATTTTTCCACATGCTTGCGTGCTGCCACGTGTAAAACTCTGTAGTCAACAATTGGCATAGATGCGTGGTTGATTGATCGAACATGCATGCAACAAAGTATCACCAAAAATGGAAAACTCCCATTTCAGTACTCGGGCCTGGAGCTCATGTCAACTGAGATCACATTCTTCATGGGCTTCTTACATATATGCCTACTATTTTTCCTCAGTTCCAATCCTCTCACGAGCTCTCTGCAGGGTGACGTTAAAAAATCAGAAACAAATTTGTGAACAAAGCGACAAACGTACGTATAAATATATACTTTTATTGTAATACCATTATTATCATATTATTTTAGCCGAATCTTTTAATATAATTTTTTTTGATAGAATAGCTTATTATAGAATAATATTTACTGTTAACTTGGATGGGATGAAATTAAAAAAAAAAAAAAAAAAAAAAAAACATAAAGATCCCACTTCTATTTGTGAGTGTTATTAGGATATAGAAAAAAATAAAAAATAAATGAAAAGAAAAGTCAAGTTCAAAATCTCTCCATATTTATTCAAAAAAGTTCATCAATAAATTTTTGTAAAATACTATATTTTACCCCTCAAATAAAAATGAAGAAAAAAAATTATATATGTATTTTAAAAATATAATTATAAAAAGAAAACCTACGTTTTTCCTTTTTTTTTTTTTTTCGTTTCTTCTTAACTCACAAATAAAAGAATAAAATCA